>JARBWI010000088.1:0-195456 GCA_037576405.1 Campoplex capitator | reverse complement strand
ATTGTCTTGAATTTTTTTTAGGGTTTTTCTCCAATTTTTTAGGAGCTATTTTTTTCTAGGGTTTTTTTCTATTTTTCATTTTATTGGAGGTTTTAATTTTTTTTAGCGGGGTTAGATTTTTCTGTGAAAACAAATGGAAACGGCGGTCACGAACAAATGGACTTGTCCAGGCTTTTTTCCCCGTCGAGGGGATTTTTGGCTAGGTTATATATATATGGGTGTCGTCAGAATCAACCAATCAGAAACTCGAGAGACACTTTCAGCCGGCTTTGGTGTTGTATACAGACACGTCTGATTCTTGAATGTGTAGGTGACTTTTGCGTGATTTTGAGCCCGTGTAAAGTGTTTTCTCAGCATTTACGTCACCGATCGTGCTAAATTTGGGCTCATTCGAAAGATAATTTCTTAATGAATCTCCAGTTCAATTTTCAAGGCCCCAAACGACTTGTGAGCTTCGAAAACGAACAAAATGATGTGCCAATTTTACCCCCACCACCGCGAAAAGTTTTGTTTCGAGAAAGTATAGTCTCGGCGAGCCTCGGGCCAGCAGACGACAAAGCTGTCAATGTACTTGTCCCGAGACTCTACCGAGTCTCTTGATATACACTAGGGTGATTCGTTTCAGGGCAACTTTTTTTTTTCGACCCATCGTGCCCGAAAATCTTTAGTTGATACCCAAAAACGAAACCTCGCGAAAGGGGAGCGCTGTCAAAAAATATTTAGAGGTCGCGAATCGAAATTGAAGGTTCCCCATTTGATTAACATTGAAAAAAATGTTTGTTCTCATTATTACTGGTACCATTCTGCGAATTTTGATGTGGCAATATTTTCCAAATGGTTTTTCGTAGGAAATTTGATGCTCTACAATAAAGTCCATTGGACCAAGTATGGAAATTCAATATTTCCCGCGGTATCATTACTAGAAGTGAAAATTATATGAAAATATCTATTAAAACAGCTGTAACGCCTAGGTTGTTGAGTATATCAAAAAAATTCGAATGACAACTTTGTAGAGAAACAAGTTTGCTACAAAAAAATTCATATAAGCCGAGACTGTATATTCAACCCTTTCCGAGTTACAGGTGATTAAAGAGAATTCAATGAATATTTTTTTGTTCAATTCAAACGAATTCCATTTCTTATGAGATTTTCCGTCAACCTTAGAAAATATATTCATCAGTAACGTCAATAAGAATGTTTAATCAGATTATTTGTTGAAAAAAAAATTAATTTACAGGTTCCAATAAAAAAACAGATTGACGTTCCATTAATTTTTAATTTACTGACATAAAATGACCGAAAAATTTGATCCGAAAAATCTGGTTCGTATTAAATATAAATCGCAGTCACATGATTTATAACATATTTGGCGCTTTCGTACACGTTCCAGTTATAAGAAATATGTTTATGCATGAACTCACTCAGCACCTCTCCTTTCTTCGGCAATTTACGTTCATTTAATTTTTCTAATTCGAATCCGAGTAATTAAATAATCTTTTTTCTTGCACTTTTTTTTTTCATCGTTTCTTGAACTAAGAAGTCTTCGCCTTCCAATTTTTAATCCGTGTGAGAGATAAAAAAAACTATACAAAATTTGAGTTAATGAAACTTTGAAACAAATAAGTCTTTCACTCTTCTTTGTTTCGGATCTTCCTCCAATTGACGCGGACGCCGCTACCGTCGCATGGTAGTGGTAGCACCAGGCATGCCACCATCGATGCGACAGTGGCACTGCTCGTGTCAAATAGAGAAAGAACAATTTTTCGTATTTCAACGTTTCGGGATTCTGTCAGTGGTTTACAATCTCAAATCCGATTTTTTAATATTTCTACCGTTCGAGGATAAATTCAAACAAACTATTACGCGGAGCAAATTGAATGGTAAAAGTTATCGTTACGGTAATGGAAACCGGGAAAGACCTCGAATGCTTAGAAATTTTTACAGCGCAAAGTGTAAATTTTCATGAAAATGGAATAAAATCCCCTGCATATCACAAGAAATTTTATTTCATTTTTATGAAAATTTATCCTTTGCACTGTGAAAATTTCTGAACATTCAAGGTCGTCTCCGGTTTCCATTGCTGGAACGGAAGTTTTCATTTTTTTATTCTCTCCGTGCGTGGTGCAAATTAAATGAACATTCATGAGTGGAATATCGGAAAGTGGACGCATTCCCTTGCATAAAACAAATTTCGTAGAACCGGGTTGAACGCAGCGTAAAATTTTTGAAAGTAATGTAAATTTTTGCAAACCGGTGAAAAATCGTCACAGAAACCATTCAACAAATGTCTTTTGACATTTGTTGCATTATTTACATACTTAATCTCATAAAAATGGAATTCGTTTGGATTAAACAAAAAAATATTTTTTGAATTCTCTTTAATCACCTATAACTCGGAAAGAGTTGAATATACAGTCTCGGCTTATATGACTTTTTTGTAGCAAACGTGTTACTCTACAAAGTTTTCATTTGAATTTTTTCAATATACTCAATAACCTGGGCGTTACACCTGTTTTAATAGATATTTTCATATAATTTTCACTTCTAGTAATGATACCGCGGGAAATATTGAATTTCCATACTTGGTCCAATGAACTTTATTGTAGAGCATCAAATTTCCTACGAAAAACCATTTGGAAAATATTGCCACATCAAAATTCGCAGAATGGTACCAGTAATAATGAGAACAACATTTTTTTCAATGTTAATCAAATGGGAAACCTTTAATTTCGATTCGCGACCTCTAAATATTTTTTGACAGCGCTCCCCTTTCGCGAGGTTTTGTTTTTGGGTATCAACTAAGGATTTTCGGGCACGATGGGTCGAAAAAAAAAAGTTGCCCTGAAACGAATCACCCTAATATACACCCCATTATAACCAAATCGGAATAAAAGTGCCGTGTAAGCGTAGTGTATGACGTCTACACAGTGAAACGGTTATTAACGGAGTTTTGACATAATCAAGTGCAGGACGTCCGAAAAATTTCGATTAATGGATTTAATAAAAATATTCAACGGAGATTCTGAGTGAAGTTCTGTAATGATAAAGTGCGAGATTAGCGAGTAAATTGGATAAATTGTGAAAAAAAATGATCTCAGAATAAACTTTTGAACAGACTGGTAAGCATTTTTTTTCGTGATCCTGTGTATTCAAATCTCGCAGTGAACATATTCATCTACAAAATATAAAAGTGCAAAATAAAATCAACAGTTATGGGTTATCTTCACAAGCTAAAAGTGCGGATTGTAATTATATACAGTCTCCATTATATGAACCAAAATATTTAAAAATTTTAGAAAAAAGAAGTGATATAATCGCAAAAATGGCGAGTTCGTGATCATGATCTATACACTACGCTAATTTCATGGAAAAATCCTCGCCAAGTACTTCGTTTACAATTTTTTTACAATCTAATTTTTTTACGTTTGCAATTTAGTTGGTGACATAGTTGAATTTCCGAACTTTATTATTTTTTCTATCAACATCAAACCGTATTTGAAAATTTATTGAAACGCAGTAAAGCTTCCCGTATTTGGCCACGTATATTTCAACAGATCTTAACTTATTTTGTAACTTTTTTTGTACTCTTCTAAGCGGCGTTTTGGACTTTTTTTTAATATCATAGGGAAACAAGGGATACCACCAATGTACTTGTCCACGTTTTTTTCCCCGTATATTTTGTATTTCACAAAATATCATCGAAACAACAATTATTTCATCGGCCTTCAACATCGCTCCTGTGATTGGGATCCTCTTCCAATCAACAAAAAGAGGTCACGTATACCAAAAATATAATATATGTACTCGGGAATCGCGTAAGTCCCAAAAAGGACTCACCAACGACGGTCATAAATCTGGCACGTCGTTCTCTAAACCGGCGACTGCGCCATTCTAACCAAATCTCCCTCTCGGGACTTAACAGTATCAAAATGTAGATACATCCTGATTGGAATGCAGCGGACAGCTGCAAACATAAAAAATTTTGTGCAGGGACATGCTTACTATGTATTTTAACTTTGAATTTTTATTTTTGGTGATATTGAAAATATTGATAAAAAAAAGTCGTTTGAGGCCGCTGAAAACTTTTGTAATAAACTTTTCAATTTATATGCCACAGTCGGAGTTGAAGAGTGAAAAAACTTGGTTCATATGCCGCTTCACAGAAGTTTCGAAGTTTGTAGATATCCGCTGCATTCCAATGATGAAAACGTTGATCCAATCAGAAAAACAGCATCCGTCAACTTCCTGAAACCACTTTTTCAAATTTTTTATGCCACATCTGAAGAAGAGAAATGTAAGAACATAGCGCACATTGGGTCAAACGAGATCCAGAGATTTCTCATGTATACATGGCCATTCGTGGACAAAAATTTTGATCGTATCATAAAATAATAAACCAAAGACATTTTGTAATGAATATTTCAATTAATGTTGCCACAATCACAGATAACACGTGGAAACACTGAACATACACGTTACTCCATAATGTTGTCAATCTTTGTAGTTGCCCGCTGTATTTCAGCGATACAAATTTCGATACCATTAGAAAAAAAGCAGCTAAAGAGGTTTCAAAACAACTTTTTGAATTCATTATGCACAACCAGAACGGAAAGTAAATAGCTTAGCCATATACTGGACTGAATAAATTTCTTTAATTCCGGATGTATCCATTATGTCTCAATGACAGACATTTTTATCCCATCTATTAATGAGCAACTAAAAGCTTTTTGTTTCAATCTTTCAATTCATGTTGCCGCAGTGGAAATGAAGAAGTAGAAGTTCACAGCCCTCATATTGTCCAATAAACTGATGTAACATGGTATGGATACACGCCCATTATGGTGGTCCTGATTTGGGATTGAAAATTTTTTTTTCGAATTCCCCCCCTAGTTCGACTCCAAATCAATAAAAAAGACACCACGTAAAAGCTGGGGTCAGTGGGATGATGGATTCGATGCCGGCATACCCGATCATCGTTTTTATTTTCAATAAATTTGTTTTTGCTTTATTTTGGTTACTATTTTTTTCCAATCTGAAAAGCACGTCGATCTCCTCAACTGTAGTCGAAACCCTTGTCAATCGTCATTAAGAACAATCATTTAAGTATTTATTTAACAAATAGTCATTAAAAATTGAAAATGCGTTAAAAGTATTGGCAAATTCTGAGAAGTAAGCAAGTCGTGCGCCTACTTCCAATTTTTTTAATTGACTGTCTTGGTCGATGGTACATTGTTTTCCCGTATTTGGCGCATCAGTCATAGCTCAGTCTGTTCTCGATCGCTCGTGTGATTCTGTCGCATAACCTAAAAAACTACTCCGCGTTTTTCTACGGTTTTTGGAAAATTATTTGATGTTCGCTACGTGTACTATACTCCAACAAATTTGCGCTATCGATCAATGATCGGTGACAATATAATGTTATCGACACGACCTACATTACGTCAGAACATTTTTTTTCATCGGTGATATCACCACGCAAATTATCGGAAACAAACTGCCGAGTATTCTATAAGTTTTGAGGGTTTCATTTTACAATATCTGAGAAATTAAACTATCTTTACGAGAAAGTGCGCGATTGGTAATAAAAAAAGTGACTGTTTTTTGGGAAAAAGCTTGTTTACCCACTCTCCATGTAATTTTTACAACTTTTCAATACTTTGAATTTCCTGTAGAATGGGGTAAACCGGCTTTTTCCCAAAAAACAGTTGCTTCTTTTATCACCAATCGCGCACTTTCTCGTAAAGATAGTTTAATTTCTCAGATATTGTAAAATAAAAACCTAAAAACTTGGAGAATACTCGGCAGTTTGTTTCCGATAATTTTCGTGGTGATATCACCGATTGAAAAAATGTTCTGACGTAATGTGGGTCGTGTCGATAACATTATATTGTCACCGATCTTTGATCACTTCTATCTTAATCGATAGTGCAAATTTGTTGGAGTAGTACATGTAACGAACATCAAATAATTTTTCAAAAACAGTAGGAAAACGCGGAGCAGTTTTTTAGGTTATGCGACAGAATCACACGAGTGATCGAGAACAGATTGAGCTATGACCGATGCGCCACATACGGGAAAACAATGTACCACCGATCAAGACAGTCAATTAAAAAAATTGGAAGTAGGCGCACGACTTGCTTACTTCTCAGAATTTGCCAATACTTTTAACGCATTTTCAATTTTTAATGACTATTCGTTAAATAAATACTTAAATGATTGTTCTTAATGACGATTGACAAGGGTTTCGACTTCAGTTGAAAAGCTCGACGTGCTTTTTAGATTGGAAAAAAATAGTAACCAAAATAAAGCAGAAACAAATTTATTAAAAATAAAAACGATGATCGGGCTTGCCGGTACCACTTCCCATCATCCCACTGACCCCAGCTTTTTCGTGGTGTCTTTTTTATTGATTTGAAGTCGAACTGAGGGGGGAATTCGAAGAAAAAAATTTCAATCCCAAATAAGGACCACCCTAATATATATATCAAGAGACTCGGTAGAGTCTCGGGACAAGTACATTGACAACCCTGTCGTCTGCTGGCCTGAGGCTCGCCGAGACTATACTTTCTCGAAACAAAACTTTTCGCGGTGGTGGGGGTAAAATTGGCACATCATTTTGTTCGTTTTCGAAGCTCACGAGTCGTTTGAGGCCTTGAAAATTGAACTTTTAGCTGATTAAGAAATTCTCTTTCGATTGCACCCAAAATCAGCATGATCGGTCGCGTAATTGGTGAGAAAAAACTTTGCACGGGCTCAAGATTATGCAAAAAAAACGTGGACAAGTACATTGGTGGTCCCTTGTTTCCCTATGATATTAAGAAAAATCCAAAACGCCGCTTAGAAGAATACAAAAAAAGTTACAAAATAAGTTAAAATCTGTTGAAATATACGTGGCCAAATACGGGAAGCTTTACTGCGTTTCAATAAATTTTCAAATACGGTTTGATGTTGATAGAAAAAATAATAAAGTTCGGAAATTCAACTATGTCACCAACCAAATTGCAAACGTAAAAAAATTAGATTGTAAAAAAATTCTGAACGAAGTACTTGGCGAGGATTTTTCCATGAAATTAGCGTAGTGTATAGATCATGATCACGAACTCGCAATTACTTTTCAGCAATTACGGCATTAATCGGGTCGATTTATGGCTCAATCGAAGGAGGATAACTTAATTAGTCTCCAGTTTAAATTTCAGATCATGAGATCACCCTTGGGCTCCGTAATTCAAGAAAGAGTTTACCCCCACCGTCGAAATCGCTTTATTCAGATTCAGAGATAATATACTCGGGCAAAGAACTCAGATGTATATAGAAGCACAGTTCTTATGGGCCGCTTGAAGACAAACTTTCTGCGACCCAATCTGCCACTTGGCGGCGTGGTGTTCACATCGTGACGTCACCCGCGATTGCGGTGTGCCCACATGCGACATGGGATGAGTTCTGGGGTTCGAGACTTACTTGTTTTTTAATTTTTTTTTTTTTTGGAAGAATAAGGAAACATTTTGTAATGTAATATTTGCGGGCCCAATACGACACTCAATGTTTTCATAATTTATTTTCCTACTAAATCAGTCTAAATATTAAGCGTCGATTCATGATTTATATATGGATTTTGTGTTTATTATATATAATTGATACGATAGTGTCAGCGTAAAGTGTTGCACTAGTAACCGGATTAGGCCGGGTAATCCCTACTTTTGTCACTTTTTTTTTTTTCAATCCAGCTTTTATACCCAATTACCCAGCTTATTACCCAATTGGAATAAATAAAAAAAGTGATTCTTTTTAACAACTACATTTTTTTTAATCCATCGATTTATCTTGTCGCTTTAAAAAGTGAATAATAATTAGTTCCCCCAGTGCATCCCTACTTTTGTCACTTTTTTTTTTTTCAATCCAGCTTTTATACCCAATTACCCAGCTTATTACCCAATTGGAATAAATAAAAAAAGTGATTCTTTTTAACAACTACATTTTTTTTAATCCATCGATTTATCTTGTCGCTTTAAAAAGTGAATAATAATTAGTTCCCCCAGTGCATTATAACTACGAGAGCAAGAGAGATGGAACGAGCACATACGGTTGAGCATGCGAGTGAAAGCGAGAAGGGAGATATGGATCTACTTGTTTTTTAATTTTTTTTTTTTATAGGAACAAAAAAACATTTTGTAATGTAATATTTGCGGGTCCAGTACGACAACTCAATGTTTACATAATCTATTTTCCAACCAAATCAGTTTAAATATTAAGCGCCGATTCATGATTTATATATGGGTTTTGTGTTTACGAAAATATATTTGATTGGTTAGTGTCAGCGTAAAGGGTTAGACTAGTAATCAAGTGGACCTGGTTCAATTCGTACTTTTGTCATATTTTTTTTTTTTTTTTTTTCAATCCAGCTTTTATACTAATACACAATTGGAACAAATTTTAAAAAACGTGATTCTTTCTAAAAACTACATTTTTTTTATCCATCGATTTATTTTGTCGCTTTAAAAAATGGATAATAATTAGTTCCCCCAGTGCATTATAACTGTGAGAGTAAGAGAAATGGAATGAGCGCGTGCGGCTGAGTATGCGAGTGGAAGCGAGAAGGGAGATACGACGCCAGCGCCACCGAATGCGAACTACACTGGGGGACTGACGTCATTCCCCCAGTGAGAATCGGCACGAAAAATCCTTAAGAACTGTGCTTCTATATACATCTGAGTTCTTTGACTCGGGTGAGTCTCGGGCAAGCAGACGACGCTGTCAAATGTACTTGTCCCGAGACTCTGCCGAGTCTCTTGATATATCGGGTATAATGAACCCGATTAATTAATCCGGAATAAGAGTTCCGTGTGAACGTAGTAGTCATTGCTCTCTCTCTCTCTGCAGCTGTTACTGGAGACTGGCTTTGATGAAAATGGGTCTTGAGGCGGGCGTTGAGTCCTATCATGGTGTTGTAGACAGACACGTCAAATTCTTGAATGTGTTGGTAACTTTTGCATAATCTTGAGCCCGTGCAAAGGTTTTTCTCAGCAATTACGCGACCGATATCATGCTGATTTTGGGCGCAATCGAAAGAGAATTTCTTAATTAGCTAAAAGTTAAATTTTTAAGTTTCTCAATTGCTTCTGAGCTTCGTAATTCAATAAAATGACATGCCAATTTTACCCCCACCACCGCGAAAAGTTTTGTTTCGAGAAAGTATAGTCTCGGCGAGCCTCGGGCCAGCAGACGACAGGGCTGTCAATGTACTTGTCCCGAGATTCTACCGAGTCTCTTGATACATTTTTTTCATAGATTTAAAATTTTTACTTATCAACACGTATGAACAATTACCTTCTTCCAAGGGAACAATTAATTTTTTTACCCCTCCAACGATAAAGATATCGAATCGCAGCACTCGTCGGCGCTGTAACGTTGTCAAACTTTTGGCTTCTTTCGCACTTTTAACTTGTTGTATATAAGTTTTATACTGTTCTTCGTCCATATAAAAACTATTTGATTCTTTTTGCTTCAACAATTCAGCAAAATTGTCGTAAAACCTCGTTTTTTAAATTTGTTTCCGATTAACGGACATTTTTACACTCTAGAACTCACTGCTCTTGACTACCGACTTGTGCAAAAACATGCACAACACTGTCAATAGGATGAACCATTCGAGTATTCAATAAGTAGAGAAAGAAAGTACATACAGAAGACAGCATAATATTAACCGCTGAAAAGTGTGTGTAATTGTTTAGGTTCGACTTGTGCAAAAACATTCACAACACTGAAAGATGAAATAATCATTCGAGTATTCAATAAGTAGAGAAAGAAAGTATATATACAGAAGACAGCATAATATCAACCACTGGAAAGTATGAGTCATTGTTTATATTTTTTAATCGACAAATCTCAACTTTATCCAGTGGTGTTTGGCAAATGCTAGTATTAGCCGGCTAAAGCCCGAAGTTCATCATTTTTGTCAACATTATCCAGCTGTTTCGGATACAACTAACTTTAGCCGAATACACCTAGCTTTAGTCAATATTGGGCTTTACCCGTAACATATATATATTGGTATAAAGAAACAACTAGAAAAAAAATTCTCACCCGCAATTTACACAGACGAAAGAATTACAATTTTTGTAAGCGTTGATGGTGTACAAGCTTGCAGAAGCTCAAGCAAACAATTTTGGCCGATTTTGATGAAAGTGCACCACGAAAGTTACGTGAGTTCACCCTGTGTTGTTGGAATGTACTTGGGAGACTCAAAACCGAAAAGTGCAGCGGAGTTTATGGCTGATTTCGTCGATAAAGCTGAAAATCTAACAACGAATGGTGTAGTAATAGGTGAAAAAAAATATACTTTATATATATATGGATGTGAGTCGCAAGTATTGAATGTGCACAATTTGATTCACATATCGGACGAATTTTGGGCGGAAAATTATTTATAGGCAAGCTTAAAAAACTCGTGTGATCTCCGAAAAATCCTCTCGTACAAGCCGTCAATCGATTATCGGAAATGGATGCTCTTCCAGAAACAAACATAAGACGTCGAAAAAACGTGACGTGTTTTCGCAGCCGGATTCGTCGAGAATATTTGGTATTATTCAAGTTTTAGAGGTGTCTTTTGAAATAAGCACTGCATCCATGGAAGATGTTTGTTCAAAGTGCGCCAAAATAATGGTTGAAAATGATAGTTACGTTGTAACTTTGCTTCATTGCTGAAATTCCAAATAAGAACGAGAGAGAAAGAGACAGAATATGCGAGAGACATCGATAGAGCGAAAAGGCCAAAGCCAATCCGACCGACAAAATACAACACATTGAAAACATGAACAGCAAATAATCTTGAAAGATTTATTTCATATTTAAACCTTACAAGCTAACGGGCGTTTATTGCGTGACGATTTTTTTTCTTTTCATTTATGTGTAATTGTGTCGATTTATTTACACATGTTTACATACAAAGTAACCGATAGCGTAGATACGCGCAGTATTGGGTCCCGAAGTTCGACCAACGTGCGCCCAGATTATGCGCGATGGTCAAAGTGTTGACGAATGAGTGAGACGCGTGCAGTGTTTCGTTCCAATGTTTTGCCAACGTGCGCCCAGGTTATGCGCGTTGTCTAGTGAGGACAGGCGCACGTTTTCGGTCCCAATATTTCGCTAACGTACGACCGGGTTACGCACCTTATGAAAACACCGTATCAAAGAGTGGGGACGCGCCTAGCTGGACAGAGAGTAACGAAACAATGACGATCTATTGCTCTCCGAGGACGCTGCTATAATCGATTCTTTTTCACACCTCGAACTCATCGTTTCGAATCGGCAAATCTTCGCGAGTTTTCAACAACTGGCAGAAGTATTCACAAGGATAAAGTGTATGTGCATTAAGAAAAAATTCAGAGTACTTATTTTGAAATATTTAAATTGATTAACATTGTATAATAAAGTGCTTTTGCAGGATGGATGAAATACATCGAAAAACCACGTTTTTAACGGTAGAATTTGACGAAAAAACTGACGATGATTTACCCGTAATCGATTCTGTTCCACGTTTATGGGTATCAGCACTCGATGGACAACTATTTTGTCGTTATCCACCCGAAAGTACTCGAGAGAAAACCGTGATCAAATGGATAAAGGAACAAAAAGAACCGGAACCAGAATGGGAAAATTATCCAGTCGTGAAAATCGTTGCAGAAGCTCGTAAGTATTAAAATGTTTTTTTTTCAGGCCAACAATTTCATTTGCTTTAAAAATTGCAAAACCTATTTGCTCAGCAATATTCTCAAAAAGTTCAGCTGTCTTAAAACCCGTACAAATATTAATACGCCAAATAAAAATTATAAGAAGTCACTTAATTAACTGTTTAAATAAGAGTTGTCTAATAAATTTCTGAACGATTTTTTCTACCGTGTACAATTAACTTGTCGAATTTCTGGAATATTTTTCATTGTTTTTCGTACTTTTTTTTAATCTTCTATGAAACTTCTCTTGTTGACTTTGTTGAAAGCGGTATTTGAAAAATAGTATATTACATACCTAGGCCAGAAAAATAAGTAAAGTCTCAGATCACATGTAATTGTTGGCCGAGGCGAAGCCGAGGCTGACAAACATGTAGGCTGAGGCTTTACTTTTTTTTGGCCGAGGTGTGTATACTATTTTTCTGCCTGACGTTGCCGGAATGTGGCAACTTTCGGGCCGCTGCGCTAAACGAAGTTGCCACATTCCGGCAACGTCGCAGAAAAATAGTATACACACCTCGGCCAAAAAAAAGTAAAGCCTCAGCCCACATGTTTGTCAGCCTCGGCTTCGCCTCGGCCAACAATTACATGTGATCTGAGACTTTACTTATTTTTCTGGCCTAGGTATGTAATATACTATCAGTGTCTTGAACATTTCGGGAACATCTTTTATTTTTTTTTTAACGACCGACGATTTTTACATATTTTTGTTTTAGTTTTTTTTTGTCAGAAAAAATGAAGTCGAAAAAATATTCAAATGAATTGATTTAATTTTTTGAATTTTTAAAATATTTTCAATATTTTTTTTTGTTTTAGTCTTTTTGTCAGAAAAAATACTCAAATAAATTGATTTAATCTGTCGAATTTCTAGAATATTTTCAATGTTTTTTGTACTTTTCGAATTTTATTTAAAATTTCTCTTGTCGATTTTTTGAAAGCGGTATTTGAAAAAACATTAATTCAGTGTCTTGAACATTTTGGGGACACTTAATTTTTTTTAATGAGTGAAATTCATAATTTTGTTTTAGTTTTTTTTTTCAGGAAAATTGAGGTCGTAAAAATATTCAAATAAATTGATTTACATTTAAACATCACAAGTTATTTCATGTAACAAAAAAAAACGAATTATTCAACAAAATATGTTGTGTTTCAACAATTTGCTTTCAACTTTTTACCATTTCTATTATTGAAAATCAAATTAATAAAGTTATTGAGATTCTCAATTTTTTTCGGACGTTTGTCCGATTTCTATCATAGATAGATATTTCATTTTTGTTTTTTATTAGGAAATTACAATCAGAGTAAACGACGATCGGAAAGGTATATGGAAGAATTAGACATGATGGTGCAAAGTACGGATACTGAAGTTGGCTCAACAATCTCACAAGACATTGTTTCAAGACAGACTTTGACGACGAACTCAAGACAAACTAAGACGTTGCCTGTGTTGGAAGGGGATTTGGACTTAGGAAACATACTAGGTATAATAGGTAAAATCGCAAAAATCCCCTCACGCGGAAAAAAACGTGGACAAGTACATTGGTGGTCCCTTGTTTCCCTATGATATTAAAAAAAAATCCAAAACGCCGTTTAGAAGAATACAAAAAAAATTACAAAATTAGTTAAGATCTGTTGAAATATACGTGGCCAAATACGGGAAGCTTTACTGCGTTTCAATAAATTTTCAAATACGGTTTGATGTTGATAGAAAAAATAATAAAGTTCGGAAATTCAACTATGTCACCAACCAAATTGCAAACGTAAAAAAATTAGATTGTAAAAAAAGTGATCATGATCTGTACACTACGCTAATTTCATGGAAAAATCCTCGCCAAGTACTTCGTTCAGAAATTTTTTTACAATCTAATTTTTTTACGTTTGCAATTTGGTTGGTGACATGGTTGAATTTCCGAACTTTATTATTTTTTCTATCAACATCAAACCGTATTTGAAAATTTATTGAAACGCAGTAAAGTTTCCCGTATTTGGCCACGTATATTTCAACAGATCTTAACTCATTTTGTAACTTTTTTTGTATTCTTCTAAACGGCGTTTTGGATTTTTATTCATATCATAGGGAAACAAGGGACCACCAATGTACTTGTCCACGTTTTTTTCCCCGTGAGGGGATTTCTGCGATTATATCACTTCTCTTTTCTAAAATTTTCAAATATTTTGGTTCATATAAACTCCTATGGAGACTGTATATAATTACAATTCGCACTTTTAGCTTGTGAATATAACCCATAACTGTTGATTTTATTTTTCATTTTTATATTTTGTAGATGAATATGTTCACTGCGAGATTTGAATACACAGGATCACGAAAAAAAATGCTTACCAGTCTGTTCAAAAGTTTATTCTGAGATCATTTTTTCCACAATTTATCCAATTTACTCGCTAATCTCGCACTTTATCATTACAGAACTTCACTCAGAATCTCCGTTGAATATTTTTATTAAATCCATTGATCGAAATTTTTCGGACGTCCTGCACTTGATAATGTCAAAACTCCGTTAATAACCGTTTCACTGTGTAGATGTCATACACTACGCTTACACGGCACTCTTATTCCGATTTGGTTATAAAATCCCCTCACGGGGAAAAAAACGTGGACAAGTACATCGGTGGTCCCTTGTTTCCCTATGATATTAAAAAAATCCAAAACGCCGCTTAGAAGAATTCAAAAAAAGTTACAAAATAAGTTGAGATCTGTTGAAATATACGTGGCCAAATACGGGAAGCTTTACTGCGTTTCAATAAATTTCCAAAGACGGTTTGATGTTTATAGAAAAAATAATCAAGTTTGGAAATTCAACTATGTCACCAACCAAATTGCAAACGTAAAAAAATAAGATCGTAAAAAAATTCTGAACGAAGTACTTGGCGAATTCTTGATCATGATCTATACACTACGCTTATTTCATGGAAAAATCCTCGCCAAGTACTTCGTTCAGAATTTTTTTACGATCTTGTTTTTTTACGTTTGCAATTTGGTTGGTGACATAGTTGAATTTCCAAACTTGATTATTTTTTCTATAAACATCAAACCGTCTTTGGAAATTTATTGAAACGCAGTAAAGCTTCCCGTATTTGGCCACGTATATTTCAACAGATCTCAACTTATTTTGTAACTTTTTTTGAATTCTTCTAAGCGGCGTTTTGGATTTTTTTTATATCATAGGGAAACAAGGGACCACCAATGTACTTGTCCACGTTTTTTTCCCCGTGAGGGGATTTTTGCGATTTTATAATTTTATTCATTATATCTATACATGTGCATTTTTTTTACTAGTCACGTCACAACTTATAACAATAAAAAATTGCATTCAACAAGTATGTGAACATTATACGATTCAACAGAAGATCATTTTAATTATGCGAAGGTTTTGTCATCATATGTAACTGTACATGGTTTAGAATTAGAAACAGTATGAGATGGTTCTTGACAAGTAAATGGTTCGATTCATTTTCTTAGCAGACGCACTTATGATAAGTGACGGTTGGGCCTGATATCCTGTAAATTCAATAACATAATATCATTTTATAGAATGATTGCCATTGATAAAATTGAACATATATGTGAGGTATTCCACGTCAAATCGGCGGACTTTTTCCCTGACCCTTGCCGATTTGGTTAATTATTTTTTATATGATTATATGAAGTCTAAAAGACACCCTGGAATTTTTTCAGATTTTTCTGAAGAACCATTTTTGAAAAAAAATAAAATAAAATCCAAAAAAATAAAAAAAAACCCTTTTTAAAAATCTGAAAAAATTCCTAAATATCGCTGATTATATGCCGAACACTTTAGGCTACCGCCCGTAGCGGAAGTACGATTTTTTCTATGTGTTAATCGGCTAATGACGTTGAAAAAATTCAAAAAATGCCGAAAAACACTGACTCTGGCCCAATAGTTGAATATTTGGGTACCTCAAACTAATTTTCGTCACAATTTTCGAACAATCAAATAAAAAATATGGACCTTGATCGGCTAGTAGTTACGAATTCCTAATATAATAAGATTTTACGTACAATATTTGAAGCTGTTACACCGGTCATGGAAGGATCTATTTCTAGAGTTGGAAAACAATAGATTCACATATCATTTGATAAAATTGAATAAAATTATTGAATGAATACCTCAACTTTTTGCCTGGCTCAACTTTTTTTGTTTTGTCCTGGTCTGAAATATCCCAAAAAAATTTTTGGGTACGAAAGTATTCAACTATCGGGCCAGAGTAAGTGTTTTTCGGCATTTTTTGAATTTTTCCAACGTTGTTAGCCGATTAACACACAGAAAAAATCGTACTTCCACTGTGGGCGGTAGCTTGAAGTGTTTGGCATATAATCAGCGATTTTTAGGAATTTTTTCGGATTTTTTAAAAGGGGCTTTTTTTGAATTTTATTTTATTTTTTTTTCAAAAATGGCTGTTCAGAAAATCCTGAAAAAATTCCAGGGTGTCTTTTAGACTTCACATAATCATATAAAAAATAATTAACCAAATCGGCGAGGGTCAGGGAAAAAGTCCGCCGGATTGACGTGGAATACCTCATGTATACTTACTCAAATATATACTCTCAAGAATTTTGAAAATTTCCTCGATACACTGGACTTCTTACCGAAAAAAGCCGTGGATGATCTTCATCCCGGAGGATGAAGATCATCCACGCCTTTTTCAGCGCTCATTTTCATGTGTTCTCCGTAATATTTCTGATCAATTAACACATGCGCATAAGTGAGCACATGGAAGATAAACAACGTTAGCATCTGCGTTTAAACAAATTCGGCATGCTCTTCGCGGTACAATTTCTTGTTCTATATAATTTTCTTCTAGGCCTGTAATGATAATAATAAAAATGAAATTTTGCAATAATTGTAGTTAATAAAGATTACACGTAGAATAGAATCGATCGCACACGGTTTCTGTCAAGAGCTCTCTTTTCTACTACTTCTTTGTTGATGAAATCCACCGGATCTTGGAGTTGTTGTTGCTGCTGCTCCTGCTGTTGCTGTCGATCGTCTATACGTCGATGAGGAGATCCCAAAATTGCAACATTTTGCTGCCGCTCTCCGTTGATGAAATCCACCGGATCTTGCACAAAAAAATCATTTTAAATCCAGCTTATAATAGTCACAGATAAATATTTTTACTCGTTAATATACATTGTTTTTATGCCTGATTTATGGTTCATTTCAAAATCGTTTCTTTTGAAGTTCTTATTTATACTCTCTGGATAATTTTTTGAATTACATGTTTTTCAGCTACTAAATATTTCATGTAAATAATTGAAATTCACTTCTGTAGGGCCATCCACCAACATTTGGTTTGTTGTTGTTGGTTCTGATCCGGTCAGCATGACCGATTAAATTTTCTTCGATTTCTTCTTATTCGGCAGTGATATCTATCTCGTCATCTGGGATAGTTCACACAGTACAGTAAACAACGATACAATTATTCGTGTAGGACT
Source organism: Campoplex capitator (assembly GCA_037576405.1). Lineage (NCBI taxonomy): Eukaryota > Metazoa > Arthropoda > Insecta > Hymenoptera > Ichneumonidae > Campoplex > Campoplex capitator. The sequence goes on along the minus strand of JARBWI010000088.1, from coordinate 178,260 downwards.
AATTATTTTATGGTAGTCAATAGTGAGTATGGCTTACTTTCTTTAAATTTCAAATGTACATTCAAGTCCTCTCGAATGCTTCGAGTTACACTCATAATAAGGAAATCCAACGTGCTAATTCTACAAACGCAATTTTTTATTATTCCAATTGTTTATCTTACTTTCTCGAGTAAATTTCTTTCTATTGTGCGTCAATGTTCAAATATTTTCCCCTTTAAATTGGATTGTATGTTATTTATATATATATATATATATATATATATATTTTTTTTTTTTCATCGCCATAATTTATGTTTCATTGTTTTCATAACGATGATTCGGCACTTCGAATAATATTTACCGATTTTATTGCAGCAGATTTGAAGGTGTCGGTCTGCGTCGGTGTGTGTCAGTCTTTTGGCTGTTGTAACAACCTGGCGAACGGTCTTTTGAATGTAATTTACAAGTTGGGCAACATTCGAAAACATAAATGTTGATGCCTTTACGTACAACATACGAATAAATATCGATATCAATGGACGCCACCAAATCGTCGAAGGATATGACGATTGCAAGTTTCCGTGACATTGTTCGTCCGGACGCTGGAACCGAACACGGAAGTGATGGTCGCATGACGCAACCAAAAGCTTCGTGATAAAAAAATTCGGAAAGCTTCGACAAAGCAACCAGCTAACTCATGTTTTGTGCAGAACATCTCTTCCGTGTTCGTTTCACAGTAATCACAATTTCATTCATAGTTTTAATAATGCATGTAGAACAGTTGGAAATAATCGGAAAATCACAAAAAATATATGATAACAATTAATGCTCCTGGAAACACATAGCTTAACCCTATGAAATGGAACAACATCTACTGATTTTTATTTCCTCACCGAATAATAAATGACTGGCTGATATGATTGCTCGCTCGTAATTGCAGATTATTACCCTGAAATGGTTGGTCATTGTAGGGGCTAGGTTCTTCAAGAATTTCACATAGCCAGATAAAAACTTCTTGTTAGCCGTTCGCACAACACAAATATTCCAGGAATGCCTTATAATTGTAATTAATATGATACATATGTATTTTTTCCTAAATTTTTATCGGGAACAATTACTTACGACGTCAGCTCTTCTCATAAGAATGATCAGAAATTGAGCACTTCTTGGTGATCACGGAACGCACTATAAATTACAAATTGTATTTTTAGTGGCAAAATTCACACATTAGTATTTGTATGAGCTATTCATAATTTTCTGCATTACCTTGAACGTACCGTCAATATGCAGCTCCGTGGCAGTGCTCAGCCTCACAAGCATTGTTTGGGCACAAGATTTGAGGCCAAGTGAATGGCTATCGGCTGTAAATTGACCTTTGCAGAAGGATTCAAGATCGCCCATCGATTTCAGTACCAGGGGCCTATTGCTAAGTCTTTTTCTATTGATACCCGTGAAAAAATGTACCATTGGCCCAGCATTTAGCCAGTATCGCTCCGACAGTGATTGACGCCTGGCCAACGTCTAGCGCCGGGACCGGTCGTGGGCTGTCTCGAAGTTGAAATGATAGCTACGGTCCAGATGTTGGGAGCAAACGTTGGCCCGGCGTCGGCTTACCATGCTGGCCCAGCATTACATTCGTTATTGGCCCGGCTTCGAAATTTAGATGCGCCCAACCATGCCTTCGATCTCGGCGCAGAACCGGCTTTTTGATGGGCCTATGCAAGTGCCGTTACTGTTTCAATATTGGCCCGAACCGAGTTATCAATGGGCCCATGGTAGAGCCTGTAGTGATTCAGCATCGGCCCAGAATTGGGTTTTAAACGGGTTCATGTCAGTACCTCTACTGGTTCAATACTGGCCTATTCTTTTTGCGGAAGTTCAGGAAAATAAATTAATAATCATTTGTTAATTTATTGAATTTGCCTTGGCGTATATTTCTTTCTTTTATTTCGTTTATTAATTTTAATTATAGTATTTAACATTAGTGACTTACAAGTTTGACAATGGTAACAATATTGACTCATTTAATGGCAACTGACTTACGCAACAATATTATGCAAAAAACAGATCTACAGAGTGTTATTGTTAGCGTTTCTATCGCGCCGACCACGCTCACGATCTGGTGCTCCTGATAACCAGCGACTCACTTTTAAAGCAATCTGGAGTGGCTCGGTATGCTGGGCCCATTTTTCTTCTACAACCTCTGAAATTAATAAAATTATTTAGTACATTAAAAGGAATATATTTAATTTCATGATAATCGTTACACAAATTATTTATACCTTTTACACAGTCAAAAAGTGCTGTTCCGCTAAAATTGAGTTTCTCTTCGTTACTTTTAAGTTTCCTCCCGAACGCACTATATTTGAGCTGTTCGGACTTCGTAATCACAGCCGGAATCATCGCTGCAATATCGAGTTTGACGTCCTTGAGCCCAACGATCAGAGAAGCGAAGAGAGTTTTCTGAAAATAAAAAAAAATCATATACGGCCCGACATAAACAAACCAGTATAAATCAAACGACACACGGTATTGAAGTTTGCATTCTTCGAATGCAACAAAATTTCTTGAATTTTTTCATAGTAATTTATTTTTTGCATAATTCAAACTCTTAGGTTGATTGAATATTCAAAACACTAGGTAAAAATGCAATAATTTAGGATTCAAAAAGTTGGTAAACGAAGAAAATAAATTTTTCTTTATGCTAATGGAGCAATTTTGATACTATTAAATGTGTTAACTTACCAGAGCTTTTTATTGTCTCATCAAACTGAAGAAAATCATTCAAATCTGAAATTGGGAGTTTTGGTAGAGCTTCTTGGATTGCTGAAATTTGCTGGATCGGACCAGTAGGCAGGAGGTTCTGGTTGATGCTGAGAAGTTTAATTTTTTGGTCCAAATCATATAAGATGCTTCGCTTCGCTGGGATAACCTTCTGTATGACGTTCTTTTTAATCAGAGCTAATTCTTGCCTCAGTTGTTCAACTGAAAGAAATTACGAACGTCATTGTAAGTAATATCATCTAGTTATATACTTTTTTATACTTCTAGTTTTGAAAAAATCTCAAAAGACAGCATGAATGCTGTAAAAAAATTGGAGACAAGTACATTTATGTTTTATGTCACCTGGACAGGAATCTCAGTGAAACCCTACTTGTTACCCATGGAGTCCAAAAAACAAATGCACGATGATTTATAAGAAGAAGTAGTTCGATCTATTCTCTCAAAACTTGCCTCAAATGAGCACTTCATTACAAAAGGTTATGAAAAAACCATTTCAAACGTAATGATAAAATAAAATGAATCTGCTAAATCATGGTAATGCATGAAAAACGTTTGGTTCAAAGAAACAAAACGTTGTTAAATAAATGCAAAAGTGACGAGTACATCGGATGACGAATGAAAAAAATTAGAAACACAATGGTATTATAAAAAAATGGAGAACAAAGAAATTACCAATGGAAGAATATAAATAGCAAAACATTATTAACAAAACAATAATACAGAAGTATTCAAAAAATTACGAGCATAAACAAATTACCAATCGAAAAAAAATTAAAAGAGACACAATTACAACGGTTGACAAATCGTCCTAGTCTTACTTAAAATTAACACGCAAAGTTGTCACAGTGAATATCTCCTAAAATTAGAATCACAAAAATATACAAAGAAAAAATCACAAACGAAAAAAAATAGGAGAGAAAAAAATTACTAACGAAAAAAAATATAAATAAGAAAAATTACAAACAAAAAAAAATTGAAAAAAAAAAAAAAAATACAAACAAAAAAATTGAAACGAATAAAAAATTTAGCTGTACTTGGCGAAATTTTTTCGTTGTTAACTTCACGTAATATACCTACATCTCATGTTCACGAACTCGCCAAGTACGGCTAAATTTTTTATTCGTTTCAATTTTTTTGTTTGTATTTTTTTTTTTTTTTCAATTTTTTTTTTGTTTGTAATTTTTCTTATTTATATTTTTTTTCGTTAGTAATTTTTTTCTCTCCTATTTTTTTTCGTTTGTGATTTTTTCTTTGTATATTTTTGTGATTCTAATTTTAGGAGATATTCACTGTGACAACTTTGCGTGTTAATTTTAAGTAAGACTAGGACGATTTGTCAACCGTTGCAATTGTGTCTCTTTTAATTTTTTTTCGATTGGTAATTTGTTTATGCTCGTAATTTTTTGAATACTTCTGTATTATTGTTTTGTTAATAATGTTTTGCTATTTATATTCTTCCATTGGTAATTTCTTTGTTCTCCATTTTTTTATAATACCATTGTGTTTCTAATTTTTTTCATTCGTCATCCGATGTACTCGTCACTTTTGCATTTATTTAACAACGTTTTGTTTCTTTGAACCAAACGTTTTTCATGCATTACCATGATTTAGCAGATTCATTTTATTTTATCATTACGTTTGAAATGGTTTTTTCATAACCTTTTGTAATGAAGTGCTCATTTGAGGCAAGTTTCGAGAGAATAGATCGAACTACTTCTTCTTATAAATCATCGTGCATTTATTTTTTGGACTCCATGGGTAACAAGTAGGGTTTCACTGAGATTCCTGTCCAGGTGACATAAAACATAAATGTACTTGTCTCCAATTTTTTTACAGCATTCATGCTGTCTTTTGAGATTTTATTTGACGACTTTTTGTGCACTGTGAACTTGAAATCTTACAGGATATTGGAAAATCTGCATGTTACGACACAATATAGATGATATCCTGTTAATATCATTAATTTTGAATGCTTTTGTAATATTGTTTGGTTTATAATTTTTGGCTATTCATATTTTTCCATTCGTAATTTCTTTGTTCTCCATTTTTTATGATGTTTAAATTTTTTTTATTCGTCATCCGATGAATTTTTGTTTTTATTTGACAACGTTTTGCTCTTTTGAACTAAACGTTTTTCATGCATTATCATGATTTAGCAGGTTGAAATGGTTTTTTTTATAACTTTTCGTAATGAATTGCTCATTTGAAGCAAGTCCCGAGAGAAGATCGAACTACTTCTTCTTATAAATGATCTTTCATTTGTTTTTTGGATAGTTTTCAAACGATTCATTTTTTTGAGGACAATTATTCATACATCATGTTGGATCAATATTTGACGAGGACAATATTGCAGAGATCTCTACTACATGAGTAACTCATAGGGTTTCACGGAAACTACTGTCTAGGTGACATAAATGTAATTGTTTCCATTTTTCCCCACAGTATTAATGCTGTTTTTTTTGGATGTAGTGAACCTGAATTTAGAAAACCGATGGACTTTATTCATCACCTCTAAGATTATCCATTGATAATGATTACTATGAAAATTATATAACGTATTTCACTGTGCAATACTCATTGCCGTACCGGCAACTGATGAGCGCGGTGTTACTAGGCTACGACGGATACGTTTCTGCTTAATTCAAAATTTCATGCGTTTGACACGATAAAATTTGAATAAAAAAAATAAAGTTTAAAAAATATATTATATAGTTATTAAAAACTATAGTGTGCTCTTAACAAATAACAATACGCAACTGCTCTGTAAAATAGGTGAGTACTATATTTTGAACCATTGTTTGAAAGTAATAGCATCTCTTCTTTCTGTATATAGCGGGTGAATGGACATGAAAAGAACAATCTTATTTTATTTCAGATGCCCAGAAACAAAATCCATCATGGAATGGTGACCAAAAACAGAAACAAGATTCATCACAGAATGGTGACCAAAAATCGACCTCGCCAGTCAAAATAGACAACAAACAAGGTTATACAAAAACTTGAAATATATTCAATGAATATTTAATAACTGGATAGTTTTATGCTCAAATTTCACATTAGAAATTTTTTTTTTTTTTATTAACATCAACGTGGTAAATTGAAATCAGACGACCTTTGAAACATTCAGCCTCGCTGCTAAATGAGCGATCGAAGCTCTTGATTGTAACTTCTAATAATAAAGTATTGTCAGTTTTATTCCGTTGCAATTATTCGTGTTGTAATTTTTTTATGATGGTAAAATGTTCGTAATTTTTGTCAATTCTCTTGTAATATTGTTTTGTTTGTAATTTATTACAACATATTAATGTACGTCCTGCGAATTGAACTTTTTTTTAAATGCATTTCCGTAATTTAGCAGGTTTGAGTTATTTTATTAATTTTTGAATCGAGAATTCCTAGCATGATTTGATTTAATCAGGTGACGTTCTTTTTTTTGAAAGAAATTAATGCAACGATACTTTATTACAGACAGTTATATTTTGAAGGAGGAGTGTTTTACGGGATTCTTTTCAATGATAACGTGACCGGTTTTTCTATAAAGTGGATCATGAGTTTTTGTTGTCTACTATTCTGCAAAGAATCACTATTGTAACTTCAAAAATAGCGACGATATGAATTGGAAAAGAAACTCGATTTTTTCATTTTTCATTAGTTTTCTCCCTTAGAAAAAAAAAAAAATTTTTTTTTCAAATGCAAACCTCCAGTAGAATATTCGAATTCGAAAATTAATTTCAAAATATTATTCTCAAAAAATGGAAAATGTATTTTTAGTCCATGTGTTTTTAGTAAGTAGTATATACAATCTTGTATTATATAGTTAAATATTATTTTTTAGATGAGCAGGTCAGACCACCACGATGGAAGCGTGTAGGACGAAAATGCCGAAAAAACGAAGAAGATGCTCAGAAACAGCTCCAATACTTATTGAAACAATTATCGACCCCGTCGATAACTAAATCACAGAGCCGGGAAAAAAAACAGTATCGATGAACTGTCACATTCGCGATCTTTATAACCTCAGTAGCATTTCGTAAACAACACACCATATGATACGTCAATATCATTCACGGAAATATATATGTATATAGGTATATGTTGTATTATGGCACCAGAAAAAAAATATATAGATATATAAAATGCATTATGGCACCAGATTTGTCTCTATAAAAATAAAACAAATAAACATCAAAAATGTGTGCGAAAACCCGACCCATTTTTTGATGCAATTAAAAAATAAAAAATTAATATCTCTTCAATGCGTTGAGCTACAGAGTTCGAAGAGGTCGCAATCGAAAGAAAAAAATAAATAAAAAATACGTCAACTTACAGTATTCTCTGAACTACTGTAATTCATTAATTATTAATGAAACAAATTTTGAAAATTTTCGGAAACAATTGGAAACGCTATCGCTCCGGTAAAGACTCTCTGGCAGCGACTCGTCATATATAAATGTACTTGTCTCAGAGTCGCTACCGCGACTCTAGATATTCATTGAACAAAGATTACTGTACCAGTAACATTTTTCACATTGCAATGCTGACATTGGTTATTTGCATTTTTATCAGTTCTGGGCGCGAAGAGTTCGTCAGTCGGATTCGAATCAGCTGTTTGGAAAATCGAAGAAATTATATTTTTTTAAACGCGATTTCTAATGCGTGATTCCAGTACACAAGACCTATTATACCTATTATACCTAGTATGTTTCCTAAGTCCAAATCCCCTTCCAACACAGGCAACGTCTTAGTTTGTCTTGAGTTCGTCGTCAAAGTCTGTCTTGAAACAATGTCTTGTGAGATTGTTGAGCCAACTTCAGTATCCGTACTTTGCACCATCATGTCTAATTCTTCCATATACCTTTCCGATCGTCGTTTACTCTGATTGTAATTTCCTAATAAAAAACAAAAATGAAATATCTATCTATGATAGAAATCGGACAAACGTCCGAAAAAAATTGAGAATCTCAATAACTTTATTAATTTGATTTTCAATAATAGAAATGGTAAAAAGTTGAAAGCAAATTGTTGAAACACAACATATTTTGTTGAATAATTCGTTTTTTTTTTGTTACATGAAATAACTTGTGATGTTTAAATGTAAATCAATTTATTTGAATATTTTTACGACCTCAATTTTCCTGAAAAAAAAAACTAAAACAAAATTATGAATTTCACTCATTAAAAAAAATTAAGTGTCCCCAAAATGTTCAAGACACTGAATTAATGTTTTTTCAAATACCGCTTTCAAAAAATCGACAAGAGAAATTTTAAATAAAATTCGAAAAGTACAAAAAACATTGAAAATATTCTAGAAATTCGACAGATTAAATCAATTTATTTGAGTATTTTTTCTGACAAAAAGACTAAAACAAAAAAAAATATTGAAAATATTTTAAAAATTCAAAAAATTAAATCAATTCATTTGAATATTTTTTCGACTTCATTTTTTCTGACAAAAAAAAACTAAAACAAAAATATGTAAAAATCGTCGGTCGTTAAAAAAAAAATAAAAGATGTTCCCGAAATGTTCAAGACACTGATAGTATATTACATACCTAGGCCAGAAAAATAAGTAAAGTCTCAGATCACATGTAATTGTTGGCCGAGGCGAAGCCGAGGCTGACAAACATGTGGGCTGAGGCTTTACTTTTTTTTGGCCGAGGTGTGTATACTATTTTTCTGCGACGTTGCCGGAATGTGGCAACTTCGTTTAGCGCAGCGGCCCGAAAGTTGCCACATTCCGGCAACGTCAGGCAGAAAAATAGTATACACACCTCGGCCAAAAAAAAGTAAAGCCTCAGCCTACATGTTTGTCAGCCTCGGCTTCGCCTCGGCCAACAATTACATGTGATCTGAGACTTTACTTATTTTTCTGGCCTAGGTATGTAATATACTATTTTTCAAATACCGCTTTCAACAAAGTCAACAAGAGAAGTTTCATAGAAGATTAAAAAAAAGTACGAAAAACAATGAAAAATATTCCAGAAATTCGACAAGTTAATTGTACACGGTAGAAAAAATCGTTCAGAAATTTATTAGACAACTCTTATTTAAACAGTTAATTAAGTGACTTCTTATAATTTTTATTTGGCGTATTAATATTTGTACGGGTTTTAAGACAGCTGAACTTTTTGAGAATATTGCTGAGCAAATAGGTTTTGCAATTTTTAAAGCAAATGAAATTGTTGGCCTGAAAAAAAAACATTTTAATACTTACGAGCTTCTGCAACGATTTTCACGACTGGATAATTTTCCCATTCTGGTTCCGGTTCTTTTTGTTCCTTTATCCATTTGATCACGGTTTTCTCTCGAGTACTTTCGGGTGGATAACGACAAAATAGTTGTCCATCGAGTGCTGATACCCATAAACGTGGAACAGAATCGATTACGGGTAAATCATCGTCAGTTTTTTCGTCAAATTCTACCGTTAAAAACGTGGTTTTTCGATGTATTTCATCCATCCTGCAAAAGCACTTTATTATACAATGTTAATCAATTTAAATATTTCAAAATAAGTACTCTGAATTTTTTCTTAATGCACATACACTTTATCCTTGTGAATACTTCTGCCAGTTGTTGAAAACTCGCGAAGATTTGCCGATTCGAAACGATGAGTTCGAGGTGTGAAAAAGAATCGATTATAGCAGCGTCCTCGGAGAGCAATAGATCGTCATTGTTTCGTTACTCTCTGTCCAGCTAGGCGCGTCCCCACTCTTTGATACGGTGTTTTCATAAGGTGCGTAACCCGGTCGTACGTTAGCGAAATATTGGGACCGAAAACGTGCGCCTGTCCTCACTAGACAACGCGCATAACCTGGGCGCACGTTGGCAAAACATTGGAACGAAACACTGCACGCGTCTCACTCATTCGTCAACACTTTGACCATCGCGCATAATCTGGGCGCACGTTGGTCGAACTTCGGGACCCAATACTGCGCGTATCTACGCTATCGGTTACTTTGTATGTAAACATGTGTAAATAAATCGACACAATTACACATAAATGAAAAGAAAAAAAATCGTCACGCAATAAACGCCCGTTAGCTTGTAAGGTTTAAATATGAAATAAATCTTTCAAGATTATTTGCTGTTCATGTTTTCAATGTGTTGTATTTTGTCGGTCGGATTGGCTTTGGCCTTTTCGCTCTATCGATGTCTCTCGCATATTCTGTCTCTTTCTCTCTCGTTCTTATTTGGAATTTCAGCAATGAAGCAAAGTTACAACGTAACTATCATTTTCAACCATTATTTTGGCGCACTTTGAACAAACATCTTCCATGGATGCAGTGCTTATTTCAAAAGACACCTCTAAAACTTGAATAATACCAAATATTCTCGACGAATCCGGCTGCGAAAACACGTCACGTTTTTTCGACGTCTTATGTTTGTTTCTGGAAGAGCATCCATTTCCGATAATCGATTGACGGCTTGTACGAGAGGATTTTTCGGAGATCACACGAGTTTTTTAAGCTTGCCTATAAATAATTTTCCGCCCAAAATTCGTCCGATATGTGAATCAAATTGTGCACATTCAATACTTGCGACTCACATCCATATATATATAAAGTATATTTTTTTTCACCTATTACTACACCATTCGTTGTTAGATTTTCAGCTTTATCGACGAAATCAGCCATAAACTCCGCTGCACTTTTCGGTTTTGAGTCTCCCAAGTACATTCCAACAACACAGGGTGAACTCACGTAACTTTCGTGGTGCACTTTCATCAAAATCGGCCAAAATTGTTTGCTTGAGCTTCTGCAAGCTTGTACACCATCAACGCTTACAAAAATTGTAATTCTTTCGTCTGTGTAAATTGCGGGTGAGAATTTTTTTTCTAGTTGTTTCTTTATACCAATATATATATGTTACGGGTAAAGCCCAATATTGACTAAAGCTAGGTGTATTCGGCTAAAGTTAGTTGTATCCGAAACAGCTGGATAATGTTGACAAAAATGATGAACTTCGGGCTTTAGCCGGCTAATACTAGCATTTGCCAAACACCACTGGATAAAGTTGAGATTTGTCGATTAAAAAATATAAACAATGACTCATACTTTCCAGTGGTTGATATTATGCTGTCTTCTGTATATATACTTTCTTTCTCTACTTATTGAATACTCGAATGATTATTTCATCTTTCAGTGTTGTGAATGTTTTTGCACAAGTCGAACCTAAACAATTACACACACTTTTCAGCGGTTAATATTATGCTGTCTTCTGTATGTACTTTCTTTCTCTACTTATTGAATACTCGAATGGTTCATCCTATTGACAGTGTTGTGCATGTTTTTGCACAAGTCGGTAGTCAAGAGCAGTGAGTTCTAGAGTGTAAAAATGTCCGTTAATCGGAAACAAATTTAAAAAACGAGGTTTTACGACAATTTTGCTGAATTGTTGAAGCAAAAAGAATCAAATAGTTTTTATATGGACGAAGAACAGTATAAAACTTATATACAACAAGTTAAAAGTGCGAAAGAAGCCAAAAGTTTGACAACGTTACAGCGCCGACGAGTGCTGCGATTCGATATCTTTATCGTTGGAGGGGTAAAAAAATTAATTGTTCCCTTGGAAGAAGGTAATTGTTCATACGTGTTGATAAGTAAAAATTTTAAATCTATGAAAAAAATGTATCAAGAGACTCGGTAGAATCTCGGGACAAGTACATTGACAGCCCTGTCGTCTGCTGGCCCGAGGCTCGCCGAGACTATACTTTCTCGAAACAAAACTTTTCGCGGTGGTGGGGGTAAAATTGGCATGTCATTTTATTGAATTACGAAGCTCAGAAGCAATTGAGAAACTTAAAAATTTAACTTTTAGCTAATTAAGAAATTCTCTTTCGATTGCGCCCAAAATCAGCATGATATCGGTCGCGTAATTGCTGAGAAAAACCTTTGCACGGGCTCAAGATTATGCAAAAGTTACCAACACATTCAAGAATTTGACGTGTCTGTCTACAACACCATGATAGGACTCAACGCCCGCCTCAAGACCCATTTTCATCAAAGCCAGTCTCCAGTAACAGCTGCAGAGAGAGAGAGAGCAATGACTACTACGTTCACACGGAACTCTTATTCCGGATTAATTAATCGGGTTCATTATACCCGATATATCAAGAGACTCGGCAGAGTCTCGGGACAAGTACATTTGACAGCGTCGTCTGCTTGCCCGAGACTCACCCGAGTCAAAGAACTCAGATGTATATAGAAGCACAGTTCTTAAGGATTTTTCGTGCCGATTCTCACTGGGGGAATGACGTCAGTCCCCCAGTGTAGTTCGCATTCGGTGGCGCTGGCGTCGTATCTCCCTTCTCGCTTCCACTCGCATACTCAGCCGCACGCGCTCATTCCATTTCTCTTACTCTCACAGTTATAATGCACTGGGGGAACTAATTATTATCCATTTTTTAAAGCGACAAAATAAATCGATGGATAAAAAAAATGTAGTTTTTAGAAAGAATCACGTTTTTTAAAATTTGTTCCAATTGTGTATTAGTATAAAAGCTGGATTGAAAAAAAAAAAAAAAAAAATATGACAAAAGTACGAATTGAACCAGGTCCACTTGATTACTAGTCTAACCCTTTACGCTGACACTAACCAATCAAATATATTTTCGTAAACACAAAACCCATATATAAATCATGAATCGGCGCTTAATATTTAAACTGATTTGGTTGGAAAATAGATTATGTAAACATTGAGTTGTCGTACTGGACCCGCAAATATTACATTACAAAATGTTTTTTTGTTCCTATAAAAAAAAAAAATTAAAAAACAAGTAGATCCATATCTCCCTTCTCGCTTTCACTCGCATGCTCAACCGTATGTGCTCGTTCCATCTCTCTTGCTCTCGTAGTTATAATGCACTGGGGGAACTAATTATTATTCACTTTTTAAAGCGACAAGATAAATCGATGGATTAAAAAAAATGTAGTTGTTAAAAAGAATCACTTTTTTTATTTATTCCAATTGGGTAATAAGCTGGGTAATTGGGTATAAAAGCTGGATTGAAAAAAAAAAAAGTGACAAAAGTAGGGATTGAACCCGGCCTAATCCGGTTACTAGTGCAACACTTTACGCTGACACTATCGTATCAATTATATATAATAAACACAAAATCCATATATAAATCATGAATCGACGCTTAATATTTAGACTGATTTAGTAGGAAAATAAATTATGAAAACATTGAGTGTCGTATTGGGCCCGCAAATATTACATTACAAAATGTTTCCTTATTCTTCCAAAAAAAAAAAAAATTAAAAAACAAGTAAGTCTCGAACCCCAGAACTCATCCCATGTCGCATGTGGGCACACCGCAATCGCGGGTGACGTCACGATGTGAACACCACGCCGCCAAGTGGCAGATTGGGTCGCAGAAAGTTTGTCTTCAAGCGGCCCATAAGAACTGTGCTTCTATATACATCTGAGTTCTTTGCCCGAGTATATTATCTCTGAATCTGAATAAAGCGATTTCGACGGTGGGGGTAAACTCTTTCTTGAATTACGGAGCCCAAGGGTGATCTCATGATCTGAAATTTAAACTGGAGACTAATTAAGTTATCCTCCTTCGATTGAGCCATAAATCGACCCGATTAATGCCGTAATTGCTGAAAAGTAATTGCGAGTTCGTGATCATGATCTATACACTACGCTAATTTCATGGAAAAATCCTCGCCAAGTACTTCGTTCAGAATTTTTTTACAATCTAATTTTTTTACGTTTGCAATTTGGTTGGTGACATAGTTGAATTTCCGAACTTTATTATTTTTTCTATCAACATCAAACCGTATTTGAAAATTTATTGAAACGCAGTAAAGCTTCCCGTATTTGGCCACGTATATTTCAACAGATTTTAACTTATTTTGTAACTTTTTTTGTATTCTTCTAAGCGGCGTTTTGGATTTTTCTTAATATCATAGGGAAACAAGGGACCACCAATGTACTTGTCCACGTTTTTTTTGCATAATCTTGAGCCCGTGCAAAGTTTTTTCTCACCAATTACGCGACCGATCATGCTGATTTTGGGTGCAATCGAAAGAGAATTTCTTAATCAGCTAAAAGTTCAATTTTCAAGGCCTCAAACGACTCGTGAGCTTCGAAAACGAACAAAATGATGTGCCAATTTTACCCCCACCACCGCGAAAAGTTTTGTTTCGAGAAAGTATAGTCTCGGCGAGCCTCAGGCCAGCAGACGACAGGGTTGTCAATGTACTTGTCCCGAGACTCTACCGAGTCTCTTGATATATATATTAGGGTGGTCCTTATTTGGGATTGAAATTTTTTTCTTCGAATTCCCCCCTCAGTTCGACTTCAAATCAATAAAAAAGACACCACGAAAAAGCTGGGGTCAGTGGGATGATGGGAAGTGGTACCGGCAAGCCCGATCATCGTTTTTATTTTTAATAAATTTGTTTCTGCTTTATTTTGGTTACTATTTTTTTCCAATCTAAAAAGCACGTCGAGCTTTTCAACTGAAGTCGAAACCCTTGTCAATCGTCATTAAGAACAATCATTTAAGTATTTATTTAACGAATAGTCATTAAAAATTGAAAATGCGTTAAAAGTATTGGCAAATTCTGAGAAGTAAGCAAGTCGTGCGCCTACTTCCAATTTTTTTAATTGACTGTCTTGATCGGTGGTACATTGTTTTCCCGTATGTGGCGCATCGGTCATAGCTCAATCTGTTCTCGATCACTCGTGTGATTCTGTCGCATAACCTAAAAAACTGCTCCGCGTTTTCCTACTGTTTTTGAAAAATTATTTGATGTTCGTTACATGTACTACTCCAACAAATTTGCACTATCGATTAAGATAGAAGTGATCAAAGATCGGTGACAATATAATGTTATCGACACGACCCACATTACGTCAGAACATTTTTTCAATCGGTGATATCACCACGAAAATTATCGGAAACAAACTGCCGAGTATTCTCCAAGTTTTTAGGTTTTTATTTTACAATATCTGAGAAATTAAACTATCTTTACGAGAAAGTGCGCGATTGGTGATAAAAGAAGCAACTGTTTTTTGGGAAAAAGCCGGTTTACCCATTCTACAGGAAATTCAAAGTATTGAAAAGTTGTAAAAATTACATGGAGAGTGGGTAAACAAGCTTTTTCCCAAAAAACAGTCACTTTTTTTATTACCAATCGCGCACTTTCTCGTAAAGATAGTTTAATTTCTCAGATATTGTAAAATGAAACCCTCAAAACTTATAGAATACTCGGCAGTTTGTTTCCGATAATTTGCGTGGTGATATCACCGATGAAAAAAAATGTTCTGACGTAATGTAGGTCGTGTCGATAACATTATATTGTCACCGATCATTGATCGATAGCGCAAATTTGTTGGAGTATAGTACACGTAGCGAACATCAAATAATTTTCCAAAAACCGTAGAAAAACGCGGAGTAGTTTTTTAGGTTATGCGACAGAATCACACGAGCGATCGAGAACAGACTGAGCTATGACTGATGCGCCAAATACGGGAAAACAATGTACCATCGACCAAGACAGTCAATTAAAAAAATTGGAAGTAGGCGCACGACTTGCTTACTTCTCAGAATTTGCCAATACTTTTAACGCATTTTCAATTTTTAATGACTATTTGTTAAATAAATACTTAAATGATTGTTCTTAATGACGATTGACAAGGGTTTCGACTACAGTTGAGGAGATCGACGTGCTTTTCAGATTGGAAAAAAATAGTAACCAAAATAAAGCAAAAACAAATTTATTGAAAATAAAAACGATGATCGGGTATGCCGGCATCGAATCCATCATCCCACTGACCCCAGCTTTTACGTGGTGTCTTTTTTATTGATTTGGAGTCGAACTAGGGGGGGAATTCGAAAAAAAAATTTTCAATCCCAAATCAGGACCACCATAATGGGCGTGTATCCATACCATGTTACATCAGTTTATTGGACAATATGAGGGCTGTGAACTTCTACTTCTTCATTTCCACTGCGGCAACATGAATTGAAAGATTGAAACAAAAAGCTTTTAGTTGCTCATTAATAGATGGGATAAAAATGTCTGTCATTGAGACATAATGGATACATCCGGAATTAAAGAAATTTATTCAGTCCAGTATATGGCTAAGCTATTTACTTTCCGTTCTGGTTGTGCATAATGAATTCAAAAAGTTGTTTTGAAACCTCTTTAGCTGCTTTTTTTCTAATGGTATCGAAATTTGTATCGCTGAAATACAGCGGGCAACTACAAAGATTGACAACATTATGGAGTAACGTGTATGTTCAGTGTTTCCACGTGTTATCTGTGATTGTGGCAACATTAATTGAAATATTCATTACAAAATGTCTTTGGTTTATTATTTTATGATACGATCAAAATTTTTGTCCACGAATGGCCATGTATACATGAGAAATCTCTGGATCTCGTTTGACCCAATGTGCGCTATGTTCTTACATTTCTCTTCTTCAGATGTGGCATAAAAAATTTGAAAAAGTGGTTTCAGGAAGTTGACGGATGCTGTTTTTCTGATTGGATCAACGTTTTCATCATTGGAATGCAGCGGATATCTACAAACTTCGAAACTTCTGTGAAGCGGCATATGAACCAAGTTTTTTCACTCTTCAACTCCGACTGTGGCATATAAATTGAAAAGTTTATTACAAAAGTTTTCAGCGGCCTCAAACGACTTTTTTTTATCAATATTTTCAATATCACCAAAAATAAAAATTCAAAGTTAAAATACATAGTAAGCATGTCCCTGCACAAAATTTTTTATGTTTGCAGCTGTCCGCTGCATTCCAATCAGGATGTATCTACATTTTGATACTGTTAAGTCCCGAGAGGGAGATTTGGTTAGAATGGCGCAGTCGCCGGTTTAGAGAACGACGTGCCAGATTTATGACCGTCGTTGGTGAGTCCTTTTTGGGACTTACGCGATTCCCGAGTACATATATTATATTTTTGGTATACGTGACCTCTTTTTGTTGATTGGAAGAGGATCCCAATCACAGGAGCGATGTTGAAGGCCGATGAAATAATTGTTGTTTCGATGATATTTTGTGAAATACAAAATATACGGGGAAAAAAACGTGGACAAGTACATTGGTGGTATCCCTTGTTTCCCTATGATATTAAAAAAAAGTCCAAAACGCCGCTTAGAAGAGTACAAAAAAAGTTACAAAATAAGTTAAGATCTGTTGAAATATACGTGGCCAAATACGGGAAGCTTTACTGCGTTTCAATAAATTTTCAAATACGGTTTGATGTTGATAGAAAAAATAATAAAGTTCGGAAATTCAACTATGTCACCAACTAAATTGCAAACGTAAAAAAATTAGATTGTAAAAAAATTGTAAACGAAGTACTTGGCGAGGATTTTTCCATGAAATTAGCGTAGTGTATAGATCATGATCACGAACTCGCCATTTTTGCGATTATATCACTTCTTTTTTCTAAAATTTTTAAATATTTTGGTTCATATAATGGAGACTGTATATAATTACAATCCGCACTTTTAGCTTGTGAAGATAACCCATAACTGTTGATTTTATTTTGCACTTTTATATTTTGTAGATGAATATGTTCACTGCGAGATTTGAATACACAGGATCACGAAAAAAAATGCTTACCAGTCTGTTCAAAAGTTTATTCTGAGATCATTTTTTTTCACAATTTATCCAATTTACTCGCTAATCTCGCACTTTATCATTACAGAACTTCACTCAGAATCTCCGTTGAATATTTTTATTAAATCCATTAATCGAAATTTTTCGGACGTCCTGCACTTGATTATGTCAAAACTCCGTTAATAACCGTTTCACTGTGTAGACGTCATACACTACGCTTACACGGCACTTTTATTCCGATTTGGTTATAATGGGGTGTATATTAGGGTGATTCGTTTCAGGGCAACTTTTTTTTTTCGACCCATCGTGCCCGAAAATCCTTAGTTGATACCCAAAAACAAAACCTCGCGAAAGGGGAGCGCTGTCAAAAAATATTTAGAGGTCGCGAATCGAAATTAAAGGTTTCCCATTTGATTAACATTGAAAAAAATGTTGTTCTCATTATTACTGGTACCATTCTGCGAATTTTGATGTGGCAATATTTTCCAAATGGTTTTTCGTAGGAAATTTGATGCTCTACAATAAAGTTCATTGGACCAAGTATGGAAATTCAATATTTCCCGCGGTATCATTACTAGAAGTGAAAATTATATGAAAATATCTATTAAAACAGGTGTAACGCCCAGGTTATTGAGTATATTGAAAAAATTCAAATGAAAACTTTGTAGAGTAACACGTTTGCTACAAAAAAGTCATATAAGCCGAGACTGTATATTCAACTCTTTCCGAGTTATAGGTGATTAAAGAGAATTCAAAAAATATTTTTTTGTTTAATCCAAACGAATTCCATTTTTATGAGATTAAGTATGTAAATAATGCAACAAATGTCAAAAGACATTTGTTGAATGGTTTCTGTGACGATTTTTCACCGGTTTGCAAAAATTTACATTACTTTCAAAAATTTTACGCTGCGTTCAACCCGGTTCTACGAAATTTGTTTTATGCAAGGGAATGCGTCCACTTTCCGATATTCCACTCATGAATGTTCATTTAATTTGCACCACGCACGGAGAGAATAAAAAAATGAAAACTTCCGTTCCAGCAATGGAAACCGGAGACGACCTTGAATGTTCAGAAATTTTCACAGTGCAAAGGATAAATTTTCATAAAAATGAAATAAAATTTCTTGTGATATGCAGGGGATTTTATTCCATTTTCATGAAAATTTACACTTTGCGCTGTAAAAATTTCTAAGCATTCGAGGTCTTTCCCGGTTTCCATTACCGTAACGATAACTTTTACCATTCAATTTGCTCCGCGTAATAGTTTGTTTGAATTTATCCTCGAACGGTAGAAATATTAAAAAATCGGATTTGAGATTGTAAACCACTGACAGAATCCCGAAACGTTGAAATACGAAAAATTGTTCTTTCTCTATTTGACACGAGCAGTGCCACTGTCGCATCGATGGTGGCATGCCTGGTGCTACCACTACCATGCGACGGTAGCGGCGTCCGCGTCAATTGGAGGAAGATCCGAAACAAAGAAGAGTGAAAGACTTATTTGTTTCAAAGTTTCATTAACTCAAATTTTGTATAGTTTTTTTTATCTCTCACACGGATTAAAAATTGGAAGGCGAAGACTTCTTAGTTCAAGAAACGATGAAAAAAAAAGTGCAAGAAAAAAGATTATTTAATTACTCGGATTCGAATTAGAAAAATTAAATGAACGTAAATTGCCGAAGAAAGGAGAGGTGCTGAGTGAGTTCATGCATAAACATATTTCTTATAACTGGAACGTGTACGAAAGCGCCAAATATGTTATAAATCATGTGACTGCGATTTATATTTAATACGAACCAGATTTTTCGGATCAAATTTTTCGGTCATTTTATGTCAGTAAATTAAAAATTAATGGAACGTCAATCTGTTTTTTTATTGGAACCTGTAAATTAATTTTTTTTCAACAAATAATCTGATTAAACATTCTTATTGACGTTACTGATGAATATATTTTCTAAGGTTGACGGAAAATCTCATAAGAAATGGAATTCGTTTGAATTGAACAAAAAAATATTCATTGAATTCTCTTTAATCACCTGTAACTCGGAAAGGGTTGAATATACAGTCTCGGCTTATATGAATTTTTTTGTAGCAAACTTGTTTCTCTACAAAGTTGTCATTCGAATTTTTTTGATATACTCAACAACCTAGGCGTTACAGCTGTTTTAATAGATATTTTCATATAATTTTCACTTCTAGTAATGATACCGCGGGAAATATTGAATTTCCATACTTGGTCCAATGGACTTTATTGTAGAGCATCAAATTTCCTACGAAAAACCATTTGGAAAATATTGCCACATCAAAATTCGCAGAATGGTACCAGTAATAATGAGAACAACATTTTTTTCAATGTTAATCAAATGGGGAACCTTCAATTTCGATTCGCGACCTCTAAATATTTTTTGACAGCGCTCCCCTTTCGCGAGGTTTCGTTTTTGGGTATCAACTAAAGATTTTCGGGCACGATGGGTCGAAAAAAAAAAGTTGCCCTGAAACGAATCACCCTAGTGTATATCAAGAGACTCGGTAGAGTCTCGGGACAAGTACATTGACAGCTTTGTCGTCTGCTGGCCCGAGGCTCGCCGAGACTATACTTTCTCGAAACAAAACTTTTCGCGGTGGTGGGGGTAAAATTGGCACATCATTTTGTTCGTTTTCGAAGCTCACAAGTCGTTTGGGGCCTTGAAAATTGAACTGGAGATTCATTAAGAAATTATCTTTCGAATGAGCCCAAATTTAGCACGATCGGTGACGTAAATGCTGAGAAAACACTTTACACGGGCTCAAAATCACGCAAAAGTCACCTACACATTCAAGAATCAGACGTGTCTGTATACAACACCAAAGCCGGCTGAAAGTGTCTCTCGAGTTTCTGATTGGTTGATTCTGACGACACCCATATATATATAACCTAGCCAAAAATCCCCTCGACGGGGAAAAAAGCCTGGACAAGTCCATTTGTTCGTGACCGCCGTTTCCATTTGTTTTCACAGAAAAATCTAACCCCGCTAAAAAAAATTAAAACCTCCAATAAAATGAAAAATAGAAAAAAACCCTAGAAAAAAATAGCTCCTAAAAAATTGGAGAAAAACCCTAAAAAAAATTCAAGACAATTTTAAAAAAATACAATAAACGTGAAAATGGTAAAAAAAAAGTTGACGATTTTCGCTCAGCACTAAAAATTCTTGATATCCATAAAAGGACAAGTATTCCATTGATGGCTGAAAATCAATTAACGAGGAAAAGGGAAAACTCCCAAAAAGACATGGCACAAAAAAAGAAACCCTTAAATACAAAATGGCGAATCGACAGAAAAACTTCATACAAAAAATAAAAAACTAAAGTTTGCCATCGCATGTTGAGCAGTTGAGCGGATACGCACCGAGTACTTGTCCGGCCCGAAAATTTTTGTATCAGCCGCTGCTATTTATAGGGAATATGCGGAAGCTAATACAAAAATTTTCGGGCTGGACAAGTTCTCTGTGCGTATCCGCTCAACTGCTCAACATGCGATGGCAAACTTTAGTTTTTTATTTTTTGTATGAAGTTTTTCTGTCGATTCGCCATTTTGTATTTAAGGGTTTCTTTTTTTGTGCCATGTCTTTTTGGGAGTTTTCCCTTTTCCTCGTTAATTGATTTTCAGCCATCAATGGAATACTTGTCCTTTTATGGATATCAAGAATTTTTAGTGCTGAGCGAAAATCGTCAACTTTTTTTTTACCATTTTCACGTTTATTGTATTTTTTTAAAATTGTCTTGAATTTTTTTTAGGGTTTTTCTCCAATTTTTTAGGAGCTATTTTTTTCTAGGGTTTTTTTCTATTTTTCATTTTATTGGAGGTTTTAATTTTTTTTAGCGGGGTTAGATTTTTCTGTGAAAACAAATGGAAACGGCGGTCACGAACAAATGGACTTGTCCAGGCTTTTTTCCCCGTCGAGGGGATTTTTGGCTAGGATATCACTCCTTTTTTTCTGACTCCTCCGAAACCTAAATTTTTTCATGATCACATACTTCGTGAATCTTTCCCCATGGTTTAAATTGGTTTAGTTTCGTCGATCCACTCGTACACTACCGCTCAAACGTTTAGATACACCAGACAACTCTGCCAAAAAGAAAGATATTCGAATTTCCAAAGTGGCTCTTCAAAAAGGATGGATCAGGCTCCAGTTTGCCTTATTTAAATATTTTTCCATTGATTTTTTTTTTTGGCCTTGTACGGACTTTGATTCCCGACCGTTTTTATGCCTTTTTTCGACCATCGCGGATTCGGCACACAATATAAGAGATTTTTTTTTCTTTTACTATGTAAAACTTGGAATGCAATGCAAAAGCTCCAACTTCTTCTTTTGAAAAATTTGTTGTGTTTTTTTTCCCGAAAGTTATTTCGTTTTTGGCCAAAAACAGAAAGTTTTGAAAAATTCAAAATAACCCAAGAATGATATGGTTTATAGAAAATTTTACCGATACAAGAAGTTGCGTATTTTCATACTAAATCGCCTGGATTTTTCTTCGAATTTCTCTTAGAATTTTTTTTTTCGGACAATTTTTTTTTGAATTTGACCTCTAGCAGGAAAAAAATGCATCACTATCAAAAAGGGATGAATGTACAAAATTTTCTTGTGGCTCAGCGACATGATTTTTATGTCACTGAGCCCTCGCAGCGACAAGATTTTCATTTGCCTCAGCGACAAGATTTTCATTTGCTTCAGCGACAAAATTTTCATGTCGCTCAGCGACAAGATTTTTATGTCACTGAGAGATATTATCGCTTAGCGATTAATCTTCATGTGGTTCAGCGACAAGATTTTCATGTCACTGAGCCCTCGCAGCGACAAGATTTTCATTTGCCTCAGCGACAAGATTTTTATGTCACTGAGAAATATTATCGCTTAGCGATTAATCGTTATATGGTTCAGCGACAAGATTTTCATGTCACTGAGCCCTCGCAGCGACAAGATTTTCATGTCGCTCAGCGACAAGATTTTTATGTCACTGATGAGAGATATTATCGCTTAGCGATTAATCTTCATGTGGTTCAGCGACAAGATTTTCATGTCACTGAGCCCTCACAGCGACAAGATTTTCATTTGCCTCAGCGACAAGATATTCATGTGGCTCAGCGACAAGATTTTTATGTCGCTTAGCGACAAGAGTTTATTTTCCTGAGAGATATTATCGCTTACCGATTAATCTGATGCCTGTGGCATTGTAAGTCATGCTATAAATGAATAAAATGGTGGGTGTAAGAATAAATAGGTCAAAACATGTGAAGCATATTCATTCATGAAGCATATTCTCCCGTCATTGGAGCATGTCGGTAATATGCCAGCTGAAAATTCGAACTTGTGAGGTTATGACGAGCTGTCAAAGCAGTATCACAGCATTCGTTCAGACTCGGTAACGACAAACCTGCAACACATTCTTCTCTCATAACCTTGCATTCCCGGGCAAATAAATGGTTAGCCAACGTTCGTTGTTCGACAAAGAACAAGTTGTAACAGTTATTTTCTCGAAAATGTCAAGGGCGGAAAGGAAAAATATGAACTTATTTCAGCTATCTCTCTCACACTCGCGTCAATATGGCCCTTCGAAATATCAGCTGACATTTTTCGCTCGCTCATCTGCACTGTTTTTTTTGTTTGTACTTATTCAGAAGAATATATAGCCACAGTGCAGAAGAATATATAGCCACAGGGCCACACAGGGCCACGTTATTACATATAGCTGTGTGGGCAACGAGTTTTCGAACGCAGCTCTGTCGCGACCAATAAGAAACTTGATAGCATCAAAAGGCCTTTCATTGTGTGTCGTATACATACACACTAATACTTCGATCTTAGCATAATCTTGAGCCTGTGCAAAGTTTTTTCTCAGCAAATACGGCATCAATCGTGCTGATCCAAGGCTTAATCGAAAGCTCTTTTCATAATAAGTCTCCAGTTCAATTTTCAAATCATAATATTTCTCCCCGGCTCCGTAATTAAGGAAAGAAATTTCATATTTTACCCCCACCACGGCGAATCATTTTGTTTCGAGATAATATACTCTGGGCGAGCCGCGGGCTAGCAGACGACAGAGCTGCCAAATGTACTTGTCCCGAGACTCTACCGAGTCTCTTGATAATAGGTCTTGTGTACTGGAATCACGCATTAGAAATCGCGTTTAAAAAAATACAATTTCTTCGATTTTCCAAACAGCTGATTCGAATCCGACTGACGAACTCTTCGCGCCCAGAACTGATAAAAATGCAAATAACCAATGTCAGCATTGCAATGTGAAAAATGTTACTGGTACAGTAATCTTTGTTCAATGAATATCTAGAGTCGCGGTAGCGACTCTGAGACAAGTACATTTATATATGACGAGTCGCTGCCAGAGAGTCTTTACCGGAGCGATAGCGTTTCCAATTGTTTCCGAAAATTTTCAAAATTTGTTTCATTAATAATTAATGAATTACAGTAGTTCAGAGAATACTGTAAGTTGACGTATTTTTTATTTATTTTTTTCTTTCGATTGCGACCTCTTCGAACTCTGTAGCTCAACGCATTGAAGAGATATTAATTTTTTATTTTTTAATTGCATCAAAAAATGGGTCGGGTTTTCGCACACATTTTTGATGTTTATTTGTTTTATTTTTATAGAGACAAATCTGGTGCCATAATGCATTTTATATATCTATATATTTTTTTTCTGGTGCCATAATACAACATATACCTATATACATATATATTTCCGTGAATGATATTGACGTATCATATGGTGTGTTGTTTACGAAATGCTACTGAGGTTATAAAGATCGCGAATGTGACAGTTCATCGATACTGTTTTTTTTCCCGGCTCTGTGATTTAGTTATCGACGGGGTCGATAATTGTTTCAATAAGTATTGGAGCTGTTTCTGAGCATCTTCTTCGTTTTTTCGGCATTTTCGTCCTACACGCTTCCATCGTGGTGGTCTGACCTGCTCATCTAAAAAATAATATTTAACTATATAATACAAGATTGTATATACTACTTACTAAAAACACATGGACTAAAAATACATTTTCCATTTTTTGAGAATAATATTTTGAAATTAATTTTCGAATTCGAATATTCTACTGGAGGTTTGCATTTGAAAAAAAAATTTTTTTTTTTTTCTAAGGGAGAAAACTAATGAAAAATGAAAAAATCGAGTTTCTTTTCCAATTCATATCGTCGCTATTTTTGAAGTTACAATAGTGATTCTTTGCAGAATAGTAGACAACAAAAACTCATGATCCACTTTATAGAAAAACCGGTCACGTTATCATTGAAAAGAATCCCGTAAAACACTCCTCCTTCAAAATATAACTGTCTGTAATAAAGTATCGTTGCATTAATTTCTTTCAAAAAAAAGAACGTCACCTGATTAAATCAAATCATGCTAGGAATTCTCGATTCAAAAATTAATAAAATAACTCAAACCTGCTAAATTACGGAAATGCATTTAAAAAAAAGTTCAATTCGCAGGACGTACATTAATATGTTGTAATAAATTACAAACAAAACAATATTACAAGAGAATTGACAAAAATTACGAACATTTTACCATCATAAAAAAATTACAACACGAATAATTGCAACGGAATAAAACTGACAATACTTTATTATTAGAAGTTACAATCAAGAGCTTCGATCGCTCATTTAGCAGCGAGGCTGAATGTTTCAAAGGTCGTCTGATTTCAATTTACCACGTTGATGTTAATAAAAAAAAAAAAAATTTCTAATGTGAAATTTGAGCATAAAACTATCCAGTTATTAAATATTCATTGAATATATTTCAAGTTTTTGTATAACCTTGTTTGTTGTCTATTTTGACTGGCGAGGTCGATTTTTGGTCACCATTCTGTGATGAATCTTGTTTCTGTTTTTGGTCACCATTCCATGATGGATTTTGTTTCTGGGCATCTGAAATAAAATAAGATTGTTCTTTTCATGTCCATTCACCCGCTATATACAGAAAGAAGAGATGCTATTACTTTCAAACAATGGTTCAAAATATAGTACTCACCTATTTTACAGAGCAGTTGCGTATTGTTATTTGTTAAGAGCACACTATAGTTTTTAATAACTATATAATATATTTTTTAAACTTTATTTTTTTTATTCAAATTTTATCGTGTCAAACGCATGAAATTTTGAATTAAGCAGAAACGTATCCGTCGTAGCCTAGTAACACCGCGCTCATCAGTTGCCGGTACGGCAATGAGTATTGCACAGTGAAATACGTTATATAATTTTCATAGTAATCATTATCAATGGATAATCTTAGAGGTGATGAATAAAGTCCATCGGTTTTCTAAATTCAGGTTCACTACATCCAAAAAAAACAGCATTAATACTGTGGGGAAAAATGGAAACAATTACATTTATGTCACCTAGACAGTAGTTTCCGTGAAACCCTATGAGTTACTCATGTAGTAGAGATCTCTGCAATATTGTCCTCGTCAAATATTGATCCAACATGATGTATGAATAATTGTCCTCAAAAAAATGAATCGTTTGAAAACTATCCAAAAAACAAATGAAAGATCATTTATAAGAAGAAGTAGTTCGATCTTCTCTCGGGACTTGCTTCAAATGAGCAATTCATTACGAAAAGTTATAAAAAAAACCATTTCAACCTGCTAAATCATGATAATGCATGAAAAACGTTTAGTTCAAAAGAGCAAAACGTTGTCAAATAAAAACAAAAATTCATCGGATGACGAATAAAAAAAATTTAAACATCATAAAAAATGGAGAACAAAGAAATTACGAATGGAAAAATATGAATAGCCAAAAATTATAAACCAAACAATATTACAAAAGCATTCAAAATTAATGATATTAACAGGATATCATCTATATTGTGTCGTAACATGCAGATTTTCCAATATCCTGTAAGATTTCAAGTTCACAGTGCACAAAAAGTCGTCAAATAAAATCTCAAAAGACAGCATGAATGCTGTAAAAAAATTGGAGACAAGTACATTTATGTTTTATGTCACCTGGACAGGAATCTCAGTGAAACCCTACTTGTTACCCATGGAGTCCAAAAAATAAATGCACGATGATTTATAAGAAGAAGTAGTTCGATCTATTCTCTCGAAACTTGCCTCAAATGAGCACTTCATTACAAAAGGTTATGAAAAAACCATTTCAAACGTAATGATAAAATAAAATGAATCTGCTAAATCATGGTAATGCATGAAAAACGTTTGGTTCAAAGAAACAAAACGTTGTTAAATAAATGCAAAAGTGACGAGTACATCGGATGACGAATGAAAAAAATTAGAAACACAATGGTATTATAAAAAAATGGAGAACAAAGAAATTACCAATGGAAGAATATAAATAGCAAAACATTATTAACAAAACAATAATACAGAAGTATTCAAAAAATTACGAGCATAAACAAATTACCAATCGAAAAAAAATTAAAAGAGACACAATTGCAACGGTTGACAAATCGTCCTAGTCTTACTTAAAATTAACACGCAAAGTTGTCACAGTGAATATCTCCTAAAATTAGAATCACAAAAATATACAAAGAAAAAATCACAAACGAAAAAAAATAGGAGAGAAAAAAATTACTAACGAAAAAAAATATAAATAAGAAAAATTACAAACAAAAAAAAAATTGAAAAAAAAAAAAAAAATACAAACAAAAAAATTGAAACGAATAAAAAATTTAGCCGTACTTGGCGAGTTCGTGAACATGAGATGTAGGTATATTACGTGAAGTTAACAACGAAAAAATTTCGCCAAGTACAGCTAAATTTTTTATTCGTTTCAATTTTTTTGTTTGTATTTTTTTTTTTTTTTTCAATTTTTTTTTGTTTGTAATTTTTCTTATTTATATTTTTTTTCGTTAGTAATTTTTTTCTCTCCTATTTTTTTTCGTTTGTGATTTTTTCTTTGTATATTTTTGTGATTCTAATTTTAGGAGATATTCACTGTGACAACTTTGCGTGTTAATTTTAAGTAAGACTAGGACGATTTGTCAACCGTTGTAATTGTGTCTCTTTTAATTTTTTTTCGATTGGTAATTTGTTTATGCTCGTAATTTTTTGAATACTTCTGTATTATTGTTTTGTTAATAATGTTTTGCTATTTATATTCTTCCATTGGTAATTTCTTTGTTCTCCATTTTTTTATAATACCATTGTGTTTCTAATTTTTTTCATTCGTCATCCGATGTACTCGTCACTTTTGCATTTATTTAACAACGTTTTGTTTCTTTGAACCAAACGTTTTTCATGCATTACCATGATTTAGCAGATTCATTTTATTTTATCATTACGTTTGAAATGGTTTTTTCATAACCTTTTGTAATGAAGTGCTCATTTGAGGCAAGTTTTGAGAGAATAGATCGAACTACTTCTTCTTATAAATCATCGTGCATTTGTTTTTTGGACTCCATGGGTAACAAGTAGGGTTTCACTGAGATTCCTGTCCAGGTGACATAAAACATAAATGTACTTGTCTCCAATTTTTTTACAGCATTCATGCTGTCTTTTGAGATTTTTTCAAAACTAGAAGTATAAAAAAGTATATAACTAGATGATATTACTTACAATGACGTTCGTAATTTCTTTCAGTTGAACAACTGAGGCAAGAATTAGCTCTGATTAAAAAGAACGTCATACAGAAGGTTATCCCAGCGAAGCGAAGCATCTTATATGATTTGGACCAAAAAATTAAACTTCTCAGCATCAACCAGAACCTCCTGCCTACTGGTCCGATCCAGCAAATTTCAGCAATCCAAGAAGCTCTACCAAAACTCCCAATTTCAGATTTGAATGATTTTCTTCAGTTTGATGAGACAATAAAAAGCTCTGGTAAGTTAACACATTTAATAGTATCAAAATTGCTCCATTAGCATAAAGAAAAATTTATTTTCTTCGTTTACCAACTTTTTGAATCCTAAATTATTGCATTTTTACCTAGTGTTTTGAATATTCAATCAACCTAAGAGTTTGAATTATGCAAAAAATAAATTACTATGAAAAAATTCAAGAAATTTTGTTGCATTCGAAGAATGCAAACTTCAATACCGTGTGTCGTTTGATTTATACTGGTTTGTTTATGTCGGGCCGTATATGATTTTTTTTTATTTTCAGAAAACTCTCTTCGCTTCTCTGATCGTTGGGCTCAAGGACGTCAAACTCGATATTGCAGCGATGATTCCGGCTGTGATTACGAAGTCCGAACAGCTCAAATATAGTGCGTTCGGGAGGAAACTTAAAAGTAACGAAGAGAAACTCAATTTTAGCGGAACAGCACTTTTTGACTGTGTAAAAGGTATAAATAATTTGTGTAACGATTATCATGAAATTAAATATATTCCTTTTAATGTACTAAATAATTTTATTAATTTCAGAGGTTGTAGAAGAAAAATGGGCCCAGCATACCGAGCCACTCCAGATTGCTTTAAAAGTGAGTCGCTGGTTATCAGGAGCACCAGATCGTGAGCGTGGTCGGCGCGATAGAAACGCTAACAATAACACTCTGTAGATCTGTTTTTTGCATAATATTGTTGCGTAAGTCAGTTGCCATTAAATGAGTCAATATTGTTACCATTGTCAAACTTGTAAGTCACTAATGTTAAATACTATAATTAAAATTAATAAACGAAATAAAAGAAAGAAATATACGCCAAGGCAAATTCAATAAATTAACAAATGATTATTAATTTATTTTCCTGAACTTCCGCAAAAAGAATAGGCCAGTATTGAACCAGTAGAGGTACTGACATGAACCCGTTTAAAACCCAATTCTGGGCCGATGCTGAATCACTACAGGCTCTACCATGGGCCCATTGATAACTCGGTTCGGGCCAATATTGAAACAGTAACGGCACTTGCATAGGCCCATCAAAAAGCCGGTTCTGCGCCGAGATCGAAGGCATGGTTGGGCGCATCTAAATTTCGAAGCCGGGCCAATAACGAATGTAATGCTGGGCCAGCATGGTAAGCCGACGCCGGGCCAACGTTTGCTCCCAACATCTGGACCGTAGCTATCATTTCAACTTCGAGACAGCCCACGACCGGTCCCGGCGCTAGACGTTGGCCAGGCGTCAATCACTGTCGGAGCGATACTGGCTAAATGCTGGGCCAATGGTACATTTTTTCACGGGTATCAATAGAAAAAGACTTAGCAATAGGCCCCTGGTACTGAAATCGATGGGCGATCTTGAATCCTTCTGCAAAGGTCAATTTACAGCCGATAGCCATTCACTTGGCCTCAAATCTTGTGCCCAAACAATGCTTGTGAGGCTGAGCACTGCCACGGAGCTGCATATTGACGGTACGTTCAAGGTAATGCAGAAAATTATGAATAGCTCATACAAATACTAATGTGTGAATTTTGCCACTAAAAATACAATTTGTAATTTATAGTGCGTTCCGTGATCACCAAGAAGTGCTCAATTTCTGATCATTCTTATGAGAAGAGCTGACGTCGTAAGTAATTGTTCCCGATAAAAATTTAGGAAAAAATACATATGTATCATATTAATTACAATTATAAGGCATTCCTGGAATATTTGTGTTGTGCGAACGGCTAACAAGAAGTTTTTATCTGGCTATGTGAAATTCTTGAAGAACCTAGCCCCTACAATGACCAACCATTTCAGGGTAATAATCTGCAATTACGAGCGAGCAATCATATCAGCCAGTCATTTATTATTCGGTGAGGAAATAAAAATCAGTAGATGTTGTTCCATTTCATAGGGTTAAGCTATGTGTTTCCAGGAGCATTAATTGTTATCATATATTTTTTGTGATTTTCCGATTATTTCCAACTGTTCTACATGCATTATTAAAACTATGAATGAAATTGTGATTACTGTGAAACGAACACGGAAGAGATGTTCTGCACAAAACATGAGTTAGCTGGTTGCTTTGTCGAAGCTTTCCGAATTTTTTTATCACGAAGCTTTTGGTTGCGTCATGCGACCATCACTTCCGTGTTCGGTTCCAGCGTCCGGACGAACAATGTCACGGAAACTTGCAATCGTCATATCCTTCGACGATTTGGTGGCGTCCATTGATATCGATATTTATTCGTATGTTGTACGTAAAGGCATCAACATTTATGTTTTCGAATGTTGCCCAACTTGTAAATTACATTCAAAAGACCGTTCGCCAGGTTGTTACAACAGCCAAAAGACTGACACACACCGACGCAGACCGACACCTTCAAATCTGCTGCAATAAAATCGGTAAATATTATTCGAAGTGCCGAATCATCGTTATGAAAACAATGAAACATAAATTATGGCGATGAAAAAAAAAATATATATATATATATATATATATATATAAATAACATACAATCCAATTTAAAGGGGAAAATATTTGAACATTGACGCACAATAGAAAGAAATTTACTCGAGAAAGTAAGATAAACAATTGGAATAATAAAAAATTGCGTTTGTAGAATTAGCACGTTGGATTTCCTTATTATGAGTGTAACTCGAAGCATTCGAGAGGACTTGAATGTACATTTGAAATTTAAAGAAAGTAAGCCATACTCACTATTGACTACCATAAAATAATTAGTCCTACACGAATAATTGTATCGTTGTTTACTGTACTGTGTGAACTATCCCAGATGACGAGATAGATATCACTGCCGAATAAGAAGAAATCGAAGAAAATTTAATCGGTCATGCTGACCGGATCAGAACCAACAACAACAAACCAAATGTTGGTGGATGGCCCTACAGAAGTGAATTTCAATTATTTACATGAAATATTTAGTAGCTGAAAAACATGTAATTCAAAAAATTATCCAGAGAGTATAAATAAGAACTTCAAAAGAAACGATTTTGAAATGAACCATAAATCAGGCATAAAAACAATGTATATTAACGAGTAAAAATATTTATCTGTGACTATTATAAGCTGGATTTAAAATGATTTTTTTGTGCAAGATCCGGTGGATTTCATCAACGGAGAGCGGCAGCAAAATGTTGCAATTTTGGGATCTCCTCATCGACGTATAGACGATCGACAGCAACAGCAGGAGCAGCAGCAACAACAACTCCAAGATCCGGTGGATTTCATCAACAAAGAAGTAGTAGAAAAGAGAGCTCTTGACAGAAACCGTGTGCGATCGATTCTATTCTACGTGTAATCTTTATTAACTACAATTATTGCAAAATTTCATTTTTATTATTATCATTACAGGCCTAGAAGAAAATTATATAGAACAAGAAATTGTACCGCGAAGAGCATGCCGAATTTGTTTAAACGCAGATGCTAACGTTGTTTATCTTCCATGTGCTCACTTATGCGCATGTGTTAATTGATCAGAAATATTACGGAGAACACATGAAAATGAGCGCTGAAAAAGGCGTGGATGATCTTCATCCTCCGGGATGAAGATCATCCACGGCTTTTTTCGGTAAGAAGTCCAGTGTATCGAGGAAATTTTCAAAATTCTTGAGAGTATATATTTGAGTAAGTATACATGAGGTATTCCACGTCAATCCGGCGGACTTTTTCCCTGACCCTCGCCGATTTGGTTAATTATTTTTTATATGATTATGTGAAGTCTAAAAGACACCCTGGAATTTTTTCAGGATTTTCTGAACAGCCATTTTTGAAAAAAAAATAAAATAAAATTCAAAAAAAGCCCCTTTTAAAAAATCCGAAAAAATTCCTAAAAATCGCTGATTATATGCCAAACACTTCAAGCTACCGCCCACAGTGGAAGTACGATTTTTTCTGTGTGTTAATCGGCTAACAACGTTGGAAAAATTCAAAAAATGCCGAAAAACACTTACTCTGGCCCGATAGTTGAATACTTTCGTACCCAAAAATTTTTTTGGGATATTTCAGACCAGGACAAAACAAAAAAAGTTGAGCCAGGCAAAAAGTTGAGGTATTCATTCAATAATTTTATTCAATTTTATCAAATGATATGTGAATCTATTGTTTTCCAACTCTAGAAATAGATCCTTCCATGACCGGTGTAACAGCTTCAAATATTGTACGTAAAATCTTATTATATTAGGAATTCGTAACTACTAGCCGATCAAGGTCCATATTTTTTATTTGATTGTTCGAAAATTGTGACGAAAATTAGTTTGAGGTACCCAAATATTCAACTATTGGGCCAGAGTCAGTGTTTTTCGGCATTTTTTGAATTTTTTCAACGTCATTAGCCGATTAACACATAGAAAAAATCGTACTTCCGCTACGGGCGGTAGCCTAAAGTGTTCGGCATATAATCAGCGATATTTAGGAATTTTTTCAGATTTTTAAAAAGGGTTTTTTTTTATTTTTTTGGATTTTATTTTATTTTTTTTCAAAAATGGTTCTTCAGAAAAATCTGAAAAAATTCCAGGGTGTCTTTTAGACTTCATATAATCATATAAAAAATAATTAACCAAATCGGCAAGGGTCAGGGAAAAAGTCCGCCGATTTGACGTGGAATACCTCACATATATGTTCAATTTTATCAATGGCAATCATTCTATAAAATGATATTATGTTATTGAATTTACAGGATATCAGGCCCAACCGTCACTTATCATAAGTGCGTCTGCTAAGAAAATGAATCGAACCATTTACTTGTCAAGAACCATCTCATACTGTTTCTAATTCTAAACCATGTACAGTTACATATGATGACAAAACCTTCGCATAATTAAAATGATCTTCTGTTGAATCGTATAATGTTCACATACTTGTTGAATGCAATTTTTTATTGTTATAAGTTGTGACGTGACTAGTAAAAAAAATGCACATGTATAGATATAATGAATAAAATTATAAAATCGCAAAAATCCCCTCACGGGGAAAAAAACGTGGACAAGTACATTGGTGGTCCCTTGTTTCCCTATGATATAAAAAAAATCCAAAACGCCGCTTAGAAGAATTCAAAAAAAGTTACAAAATAAGTTGAGATCTGTTGAAATATACGTGGCCAAATACGGGAAGCTTTACTGCGTTTCAATAAATTTCCAAAGACGGTTTGATGTTTATAGAAAAAATAATCAAGTTTGGAAATTCAACTATGTCACCAACCAAATTGCAAACGTAAAAAAACAAGATCGTAAAAAAATTCTGAACGAAGTACTTGGCGAGGATTTTTCCATGAAATAAGCGTAGTGTATAGATCATGATCAAGAATTCGCCAAGTACTTCGTTCAGAATTTTTTTACGATCTTATTTTTTTACGTTTGCAATTTGGTTGGTGACATAGTTGAATTTCCAAACTTGATTATTTTTTCTATAAACATCAAACCGTCTTTGGAAATTTATTGAAACGCAGTAAAGCTTCCCGTATTTGGCCACGTATATTTCAACAGATCTCAACTTATTTTGTAACTTTTTTTGAATTCTTCTAAGCGGCGTTTTGGATTTTTTTAATATCATAGGGAAACAAGGGACCACCGATGTACTTGTCCACGTTTTTTTCCCCGTGAGGGGATTTTATAACCAAATCGGAATAAGAGTGCCGTGTAAGCGTAGTGTATGACATCTACACAGTGAAACGGTTATTAACGGAGTTTTGACATTATCAAGTGCAGGACGTCCGAAAAATTTCGATCAATGGATTTAATAAAAATATTCAACGGAGATTCTGAGTGAAGTTCTGTAATGATAAAGTGCGAGATTAGCGAGTAAATTGGATAAATTGTGGAAAAAATGATCTCAGAATAAACTTTTGAACAGACTGGTAAGCATTTTTTTTCGTGATCCTGTGTATTCAAATCTCGCAGTGAACATATTCATCTACAAAATATAAAAATGAAAAATAAAATCAACAGTTATGGGTTATATTCACAAGCTAAAAGTGCGAATTGTAATTATATACAGTCTCCATAGGAGTTTATATGAACCAAAATATTTGAAAATTTTAGAAAAGAGAAGTGATATAATCGCAGAAATCCCCTCACGGGGAAAAAAACGTGGACAAGTACATTGGTGGTCCCTTGTTTCCCTATGATATGAATAAAAATCCAAAACGCCGTTTAGAAGAATACAAAAAAAGTTACAAAATGAGTTAAGATCTGTTGAAATATACGTGGCCAAATACGGGAAACTTTACTGCGTTTCAATAAATTTTCAAATACGGTTTGATGTTGATAGAAAAAATAATAAAGTTCGGAAATTCAACCATGTCACCAACCAAATTGCAAACGTAAAAAAATTAGATTGTAAAAAAATTTCTGAACGAAGTACTTGGCGAGGATTTTTCCATGAAATTAGCGTAGTGTACAGATCATGATCACTTTTTTTACAATCTAATTTTTTTACGTTTGCAATTTGGTTGGTGACATAGTTGAATTTCCGAACTTTATTATTTTTTCTATCAACATCAAACCGTATTTGAAAATTTATTGAAACGCAGTAAAGCTTCCCGTATTTGGCCACGTATATTTCAACAGATCTTAACTAATTTTGTAATTTTTTTTGTATTCTTCTAAACGGCGTTTTGGATTTTTTTTTAATATCATAGGGAAACAAGGGACCACCAATGTACTTGTCCACGTTTTTTTCCGCGTGAGGGGATTTTTGCGATTTGATATCAATTCTTTTTTCTAAACTTTTTAAATATTTTGGTTCATATAAACGCCTATGGAGACTGTATATAATTACAATCCGCACTTTTAGCTTGTGAATATAACACATGACTGTTGATTTTATTTTACATTTTTATATTTTGTAGATGAATATGTTCACTGCGAGATTTGAATACTCAGGATCACGAAAAAAAAATGCTTACCAGTCTGTTCAAAAGTTTATTCTGAGATAATTTTTTTTCACAATTTATCCAATTTACTCGCTAATCTCGCACTTTATCATTACAGAACTTCACTCAGAATCTCCGTTGAATATTTTTATTAAATCCATTAATCGAAATTTTTTGGACGTCCTGCACTTGATTATGTCAAAACTCCGTTAATAACCGTTTCATTGTGTAGACGTCATACACTACACTTACACGGCACTCTTATTCCGATTTGGTTATAATGGGGTGTAAATACATTTATATCGGGCATAATAAACCCAATTAATTAATCCGGAATAAGAGTTCCGTGTGAACGTAGTAGTCATTGCTCTCTCTCTCTTTCTCTCTCTCTCTCTCTCTCTCTGCAGCTGTCACGGGACACTGGCTTTCATGAAAATGGGTTATAGCTGGCATCAAGAGGCCTTTGATAGTGTTGTATACGGACACGTAAAATCTTTTATGTGTTAGTAACTTTTGCATAATCTTGAGCCCGGGCAAAGTTTTTTCTCAGCAATGACGCGACCGATCATGCTGATTTTGGGCGCAATCGAAAGAGAATTTCTTAATCAGCTAAAAGTTCAATTTTCAAGGCCTCAAACGATTCGTGAGCTTCGAAAACGAACAAAATGATGTGCCAATTTTACCCCCACCACCGCGAAAAGTTTTGTTTCGAGAAAGTATAGTCTCGGCGAGCCTCGGGCCAGCAGACGACAGGGCTGTCAATGTACTTGTCCTGAGACTCTACCGAGTCTCTTGATACACGAGCGTTAGTTGAAAGTTTTGGAATTAGATTTTCAAATAAAGAACTTTTGTTATTTATTTTTATTCATAACAGCATAACAGAATGGAGTAATGATCAAATGATCAATGATCATAATTAATATTAATTCTTTTCTTTCTTTAAGAAATATGAATATAAAAGCATATCTATCCGTTCTATCAACAGATAAATAGTTTAATCTTTGACGCTATTAGTACATAAAACGAGTAATGGTTATGTTCACTCTACTACATCGACAACAGACAATATCATGTTTGGGCGCTCTGGTCGGCAGTTGTTTTCCATAATCGCAGTTATTTTGAAATCGAGATGATTATGAGTACAGCTGTATTACCATGCAGATATTTTTGAGTACAGATGTTTTGCCATTCAGATATTAATGAGTCGAGATATTTTTGAATGAAGATTTTTTTCCGATTTTATGATCATAGATATTTAAGAATACAAATGTTTATGGTGAATGATATTTGAATATGAACATAATTATGAGTAGACATATTTTTTTATCACAGATGTTTAAGAAGAACGTTATTTGGGAATACAGCTCGTTTTTTCAGCAAACTGGAATAAAACGTAACCGGAACATAATCTGAAGTCGTGGCAACGACTCAAGACAAGCACGTTTACGTTACTAATATCGAAGTATAAACAAGTCACTACTAGAGCCTTTACCACAAGGAGAGCGGTTTCAAACGATTTTCGAAACTTGTTTCGGTGGTATTTATTTAATTGCAGCATTTCAACAGATGCTTCGAGTTCATATATTTAGTTTCCTTTTTATCTTTTGATCATGACTATTCAGAACTCTGAATGCAGCTTAATGCATATTGGAGATGTTAATATTTCATTCGACGTTTAGTAGTTGCAGTCTAGTAACACTAGTTACACCTAGATAACATTATAGTGTTATAAGATACCATATTCGTTGATGTGTGATACCGACCGATTAAACTTCTGTACAGGTAATATAAAATGACAGCTCTAACATCATGAAAGTTATGAAGATCGCGGATCATTAGTGACAATTTTGGGTTTAAAGAAATAAGGCTATAAAGATAGCGGGTGTGGAAACTGACAGATCTTTATTAATTTCGTTTTTTTAGAGTCATATTCGTGTCAGATTTTCTTTTAACAAGATCAATAGTGATGGTTGTGAGGTTAAAAAATAAATTAATAGCGATAATTGTGTGGTTACAAATAAGGAAAAATAATTTATAAAATCAATATCGACGGTTGTGATAAGAACTAAACAAAATAATTAAAAATGGAAGAGAATAAAGTTTTAAATATCGTGAGACTGGAATGGAAGCATCTTGACTTTTGCTAAGAGTTATCTTCGCGATAGAGACTTATTTCAATGTGGTGAATGCGGAATGCGAATAGTTGCAACGACAAGAACGAACTTTTATTTGAGCGTTTCACTCCATTGCCTTTTTTTGTTCGTCAGATAAATGTTTGGGAAAAGCAGTTCGTTGCCTTTTTTTTGTTCATCGGATGAATGTTGGAGAAAATCACTACATTGCCTTTATTTTTAACTCCCGACTGCCCGCAGGGCAAAAAGACGGGAGTTATGCGTTTCACTGCGATCAGCTGATTGGGGCTATTTCTTTGTCACCACTTTTCTCCGAAACAGTGATACCTGTCTTGACCAATTTTTGCATATACTTTTCATGTGTGACAGACAGTGTTCTTAGACATAGTTCGTTCAATTCTATTGCAAACTCGCTGAAATAATTAGGAATCATTAATATTCACATTCAAACGCATTTTGCCATATCGAAAGGGGGCCATATAAGGTCAGGCTCGACTATCGCGAACTTCACGCCGTTGTGCGCTGCTAATTTCAATCCGAACCGACGCGCGTCTGTCCATGCAGTTCGTCTATATACATGTATATATTATTTATTTTGTTTATAATTCTTACCTATCGTCATAATAAAAAAAAAAATAAAAATAAAAAATGATGAACTTTAAAAAGTGTGGAATAAAAAAATGTTTTGAAAAAACATAATAACTCCCGACTGAAAAACTCCTTCACTTAAAGAAAACAGTATTAAACTTTAAAAAGTCTGAAATAAAAAAATAGATGTCGGGATTTTCGTCGGGAGATGTCTCTAACCGAATCATTGAATAACAAGTATCTTCCGACGAAAATAACGACATCTATTTTTTTATTTCAGACTTTTCAAAGTTTAATACTGTTTTTTTTCGTCGGGTGTATGCTGGAAAAAATCATTCCGTTGCCTTTTTTTTTTGTTCGCCGGATCAGTGTTGTGGAATAAAAGCAAACGGATATTTTTTCAATTTGATATTTGGTCACAGTCATCATCAGGGGGAATTTATTTTACCAATAGAGATGGTTGCAAAGTTAAAAAAGGTGTTAAAATCGCGTAAGTAAAAGCTGATAGAATCTATGATTATTTTTCATTCATGTCTTCCAGTTCGAGAGTTATATTTACCATAATGAGAGTGTAAACACAGTACTTGGCAGAATTTCCAATAATATACCTATATCTTATTTTAACGATTTCACCACGTACAACGACCAAAATTTTTCTTTCGCATGTTTTTTGTTTGTACTTTTTTTCGTTTGTAATTTTTCCTGTATTTTTTTGTGATTGCATTGGAGTATTTTCACGAGAGGTCGGTAAGTGTAAAGTAAAATTATATATGTATAATTTTCAACCCAAATAACAGCAGTAGCTTTGATACTGCAGAGCAACTGCACTTTAAATTAGTCGAATGATTCGATTTATCGTTAATGGGTTTAAATGTACTTGACTATTGATACTGTTGAAGTACCAATTATTTGATGACTTTTGGGAAACACACGACTGAATTTTAGATCACCCGAAACTACTATCTGTAGGTTAATTGGTCATAATGCATTTGACTATTAATGATTTTGAATCCGATCTGTCACTTCTGTATTTATTTGACAATTTTTTGTAATCTTTGAATTGGACTTTTTACGTGCATTGAATTTCATGATTTTACAGGTTTGACTTTATTTATCAATTTCATTCACGATCGTTTTTCCTCACTTTCCATGATGGATTGCTTATTCATGGCAACTTTTGAGGGAAAGCATCGACTTATTTTTTGTAAATCATCGTAGATTTCTGGCAAGATCTGGTTTTTTGGATGGTGTTTTTCGTTGAGAGTTTTTTTCTGGAAATATTTTTTTTACGGGGAACTACTTTTGGGTGACTATTTGTCTCAACTTTTTTACAGCATTTTTGCTGTTCGTATTTACAACTGTGATACATGAGTTATTGTCTTGTGCTAGAAGTTTTAGCGATTATCGTATGATGCGAATATGTCGGAAACTATGATATTTTTAGTGATATCATATTCCGTCATCCTGGGTCATCATGAGTTGATCTGTTTGCACCAGCAATATTATCGGTGGTTTTTGGAAAATACTGTATATTGCAATCAATTTTTATGAATTCGAGTATTTTTGGAAGCATCAAAAATCATCATCAAGCATCATATTTCTGTGCAAATATATTTGCACAGTACCATTGGGGTTAACTCATGGAAAAAATTCAGTAGTAAACAACATGTATTGTACAGTAGCATAATAAGTACACACGGAGAGAAATTTTTGTGTCAGGACAGCATAGGGCACGCTACTGCTACAAATTTTATTTGTTAATATAGTGACGACAAATTTATTTGCTACTGTGACAAAAATTTTGTGACAAGAGTGATGTGTCGCATGAGCAGAAACTTTTGGCTGATCGAGCAAATCTATTTGCTGGTCGAGCAAATTTTTTTGCTGGTCAAGCAAATCTTTTTGCTGGTCGAGTAAATTTTTTTGCTGGTCGAGCAAATCTTTTTGTTAGTCGAGCAAATTTTTTTGCTATAGTTGAGGATTTTTGTTCTGACATGAGGTTTTTCTTATTGAGGGTAAATGGTTTTTCGGTTGTAGAAATAAAATTAAAAAAAATTAATTCCATTTGTACATGTGGAAATTATGCATTTTTTACCAGTATCGGTACATACATAGATAAATTCATCAATTAAAATTACCTACCTAACTGGGATTCGAACCTGTTCCTACTACCTCACTACCTATGAACCCTAACCATTACACTACCGACCGCTTGTGAAAAATGAACACTTATTCCGTCTACTTGTATTTGCTTAACAAAAAAATAAACAAATAATCACATGAACTCGTAAAAATGATTCAATGCTTTTGGACGGCATCAGTCTATTCGAATATCAAAAATAAATATTTTTATACAAAAAAAATCACACATAGGAAAATATATAAATTTTTCCAAAAATTTTAGTTTTATTCAAAAAAATTATCTATATAAAAACGTTACATGGAAATATTTTACATCAATTTTACATTAAATTTCGTAAATACGGTTTGATTTAAATACTATACCGTAAAACTACACACTTCCTATATGTGTGATGATGTGTGTGAGATTTTTCATTTAATACACACGCACAACCAAAGGAACAAAGAATAAATCCTTGTATGCTGAATTTGTTGACATGACATCCGTAAAAATGTTCGCTGAGCCAAATTAATATGTTACTGTAGCAAATACTTTGCTACATTGGCATAGCATTTGCTACGCCAACAAATCTTTTGTGGATTCACATTTTTCGTTTCCGTAGCAAATATCCTTATGCTGCTATAACTAAAAATTTGCTACAGGAACATATAATTTTGCTACTGCTACTAAAATGCTACTAGCAAAAAATCTTTTGCTGTTGTGACGGAATCATTTCTCTCCGTGGCAGCATCTCATACTGAACTCATTTGATTAATCTCACTGAAAGTACATTCATCATAAACGCATATTGTTGGCATGGAAACACTTTCAAAGAAGCTTAGCAAAACCAACCAGCTAACACAAAAAATAAATAGTGCCTTCTAACATCGTTCTCTATTCATAGTCATTTGTTTTCCAATCTGATTGAGACTATATAGGATACTAAACAGATGGTATCAGCCGATAGAAACATTGCATTACAAATTTCTCAGACTTTTTTCTCATCAATCAGTTTATAATGGAAAAAAATAATGGTGCCAACAGTTATAGCCGAAGTCTCCTCAATGTGTTACTCCCCCCTTCACTTCGCTCTCTTTACAAGATTGCATCCTCAAGAAATCGGTACTGATGGCAACGGAATGAATACTTCAAAGATGGTTCCGTTATAACTGAATTTGTGTGCAAATGTGTTTGTGCCTAATTTACGTCATGTATCATATGTGCGTATTTCATCAACTGTAATAATAAGACCAAATGTAACTACGTCATCGTAAATCAAATAACTGATAAAACCGTTATAGTGCTATAATGATGATGTACGTCTCATCATATTTCTTCAATATCAGCCACAATGAGATGAAAACAAATACATTTTCGCGTACGTACACATTTATCATTTGTTTATACATCATGTGCACGCGTCCAAATCCAATATTTATCACTTTTTCCCGTTGATATATGGAAAAAAAAAAACTGAATGCGATGGATGGCTGTAATTTTTCGGTACGTTCAAGTATATGCGTTTTCCAGTATTCTGAAAATATCTATTTGAATCGATGTAATATTAATAGAGATGAATTTCACATAAGATTCCGGGATCAGTGATTTTCTTTAAGAAACCTCAGCTTTGGTCCTTCTTCATCCACCAGCCCTTCATAAATGTCTTTCATCACATTGGAGTGTAACGGATAATCTATACATTCTCAATACATTACCAAACGTACTATGTTTAATGATCCATTCTGTCACCACTAGTATTATTGGGAAAAGGAACCATGAACCTGTTGAGCTTGTAATAACACTGTGTCGATAAATATTTTAATTTATGAGTATCATCCTTTAACGTGATACCCGCAATCGTCAGCTGATGTCTTCTCAGCCGTGCAATAATAGCGATAAATTTTATAAATGTTGCTCGTTTCCATTGTACAGCAAGGAAAGTGTGTGTCGGAGGAGGGAAGGAGGAGGGAGTGGAAGGAAATAATAATGACGGAGGCCATATATAAGATGTATTGAAGCATTTTGGTTGCAGTGCATCGCTACCGAACGCTATCGTTACATTACATCCTTATACAGGCATAATTCGCATCAAGCAGGACAACTGCAATGATGGGTATCAAAAAATGTAATGTTAGAATGATATCACCGTTTAGGAAAAATATGATTAAACTGATGTCAGTAATTATTTTTGGCGCTTTTGAAACGTGACTGATTTTTTTTTTCAGTCATGAAATGTCTCGTTTTTGCATTGGCAATTGCGGTCGTGCTTAGTGCACCGAACCCATCAGGCTCTCACTCCTTGACACACGGTCATGATTTGATGCATAAAGGAAAGGGAGGAGATGTGACTGGCACGAAGGATAAGCCCTCAAGTGATGAAGAAAGCTGTGAAAGTGAAGACGATTCAGAGGAAACAGCGGCAGAATCACATGCGGCGTCCTCTTCACATTCCGAAACATCTACTTCCTTGAAAGGATCCGGGTCGGAATCGGGATCTGCAGCAAGTTCACATTCAGAATCATCTTCTGCTGCAAGTTCGCAGGCATTGTCTTCTTCGCAGGGTTCTAAATCTCAATCAGAGTCTGCAGCCCACTCTAAGGCCTCATCCGGTTCAAAAGGATCTAAATCTGAATCGGAGTCTGCTGCACATTCAAAAGCATCTTCAAACTCGAAAGGATCCACGTCTGAATCAGAATCCGCAGCCCACTCCAAGGCCTCATCCGGGTCAAAAGGATCTAAATCTGAATCGGAGTCTGCTGCACATTCAAAAGCAGCATCACAGTCAAAGGGATCTAAATCTGAATCTGAATCAGCAGCACATTCCAAGGCATCGTCTTCCTCGAAGGCATCTAAATCGAAATCAGAATCAGCTGCAAGTTCGAAAGCATCTTCAAACTCGAAAGGATCCACATCTGAATCAGAGTCCGCAGCCCACTCTAAGGCCTCATCCGGTTCGGAAGGATCTAAATCTGAATCGGAGTCTGCTGCACATTCGAAGGCATCATCACAGTCGAAGGGATCTAAATCAAAATCTGAATCAGCAGCACATTCAAAGGCATCGTCTTCCTCGAAGGCATCTAAATCGAAATCAGAATCAGCAGCAAGTTCGAAAGCATCTTCAAACTCGAAAGGATCCACGTCTGAATCAGAGTCCGCAGCCCACTCTAAGGCCTCATCTGGTTCGAAAGGATCTAAATCTGAATCGGAGTCTGCTGCACATTCAAAAGCATCATCACGGTCAAAGGGATCTAAATCTGAATCAGAGTCTGCTGCACATTCGAAGGCATCATCACAGTCGAAGGGATCTAAATCAAAATCTGAATCGGCAGCACATTCGAAAGCATCTTCAAACTCGAAAGGATCCACGTCTGAATCAGAGTCCGCAGCCCACTCTAAGGCCTCATCCGGTTCAAAAGGATCTAAATCTGAATCGGAGTCTGCTGCACATTCAAAAGCATCATCACGGTCAAAGGGATCTAAATCTGAATCAGAGTCTGCTGCACATTCGAAGGCATCATCACAGTCGAAGGGATCCAAATCAAAATCTGAATCGGCAGCACATTCAAAAGCATCGTCTTCCTCAAAGGCATCTAAATCGAAATCAGAATCAGCAGCAAGTTCGAAAGCATCTTCAAACTCGAAAGGATCCACATCTGAATCAGAGTCCGTAGCCCACTCTAAGGCCTCATCCGGTTCAAAAGGATCTAAATCTGAATCGGAGTCTGCTGCACATTCAAAAGCATCATCACGGTCAAAGGGATCTAAATCTGAATCAGAATCAGCAGCAAGTTCGAAAGCATCTTCAAACTCGAAAGGATCCACGTCTGAATCAGAGTCCGCAGCCCACTCTAAGGCCTCATCTGGTTCGAAAGGATCTAAATCTGAATCGGAGTCTGCTGCACATTCAAAAGCATCATCACGGTCAAAGGGATCTAAATCTGAATCAGAGTCTGCTGCACATTCGAAGGCATCATCACAGTCGAAGGGATCTAAATCAAAATCTGAATCGGCAGCACATTCGAAAGCATCTTCAAACTCGAAAGGATCCACGTCTGAATCAGAGTCCGCAGCCCACTCTAAGGCCTCATCCGGTTCAAAAGGATCTAAATCTGAATCGGAGTCTGCTGCACATTCAAAAGCATCATCACGGTCAAAAGGATCTAAATCTGAATCAGAGTCTGCTGCACATTCGAAGGCATCATCACAGTCGAAAGGATCCAAATCAAAATCTGAATCGGCAGCACATTCAAAAGCATCGTCTTCCTCAAAGGCATCTAAATCGAAATCAGAATCAGCAGCAAGTTCGAAAGCATCTTCAAACTCGAAAGGATCCACATCTGAATCAGAGTCCGTAGCCCACTCTAAGGCCTCATCCGGTTCAAAAGGATCTAAATCTGAATCGGAGTCTGCTGC
The DNA here is from genome assembly GCA_037576405.1 of Campoplex capitator. Lineage (NCBI taxonomy): Eukaryota > Metazoa > Arthropoda > Insecta > Hymenoptera > Ichneumonidae > Campoplex > Campoplex capitator. Next base: position 133,922 of record JARBWI010000088.1, on the reverse strand, counting down.
ACATTCAAAAGCATCATCACGGTCAAAGGGATCTAAATCTGAATCAGAGTCTGCTGCACATTCAAAAGCATCATCACAGTCAAAGGGATCTAAATCTGAATCGGAGTCTGGTGCTCACTCTAAGGCATCGTCGTCCTCAGAGGGAGTTAAATCAAAATCGAAATCAGCAGCAAGCTCAAAAGCACATTCAAAAGGATCTAAATCAGAATCTGAATCAGCAGCACATTCAAAGGCACCGTCTTCCTCGAAGGCATCTAAATCGAAATCAGAATCAGCAGCAAGTTCGAAAGCTTCTTCAAACTCGAAAGGATCCACGTCTGAATCAGAGTCCGCAGCCCATTCTAAGGCCTCATCCGGTTCAAAAGGATCTAAATCTGAATCAGAGTCTGCTGCACATTCAAAAGCATCATCACAGTCAAAGGGATCTAAATCTGAATCTGAATCAGCAGCACATTCCAAGGCATCGTCTTCCTCGAAGGCATCTGAATCGAAATCAGAATCAGCTGCAAGTTCGAAAGCATCTTCAAACTCGAAAGGATCCACGTCTGAATCAGAGTCTGCAGCCCACTCTAAGGCCTCATCCGGTTCGAAGGGATCGAAATCAGAATCGGAATCTGCGGCAAGTTCCGAGGCATCCGCACATTCCAAGGGATCTGAATCTGAATCGGAGTCTGCTGCTCACTCGAAGGCATCGTCCTCATCGAAAAGATCCAAGTCTGAATCAGAATCGATATCAAGTGCTAAATCGTCTGCATTCTCAAAAGGATCCGGAAGTTCAAAAGATCACAAGCATCATCCAATAGAAAGTGATGAAAGCTGTGACGAAAATACCGCAGAGAATGATGAAGGACAAGACAGCTCAGAGAACAGTGAAAGTTCGGAAAGCGATGATGATTGCGAATCTGATGAACTTTCTAAAGGACTTGGAAAGAAAACTGGTAGTCATTCTAAACTATCCGAGCTACTATCAAAAAAAAAGTCTATGGGTCATGAAGCAATGTCTGGTCATAAATCTGAAGGAAGCAAATTAATTAAACATAAGGAATCTATGATGCATGGTTCTTTGTCTCACGGCAAGGGAGTTGACATGATGTCAAAAAAAAATTCTATGGTTCATGATTCAATGTCTAAAGGTCATTCCAAAGGATTTGAAATAATGTCAAAAAAAAAGTCTATGATGCATGATTCAATATCTAGTGGCAACTCAAAAAGCCATGGGATGCTAGCACATCATGGGTCTTCAGGACACTTTGGAATGTTAAAGCATGATGAACCAGCAAGTGATGATAGCTGTGAATGATTTGAATTGTGAAAACATTAATGAGATTAGTTCATTGCTTTCCACTAGCTATAGCAATCTTCTAACGGTTATATCTTTTTATACTTGTACCACACATTTTTACGCGAAATTTTTGTGTCTTGGATTGCTTGAAAATGCTCTACCTTAGTCTGCGCTTTTTCAGAATGAATACACATTGGAAAAGTTTTCCAATTTTTGCAACATGGTAGATAAAAATAGAGAGGATCAATCAACGATTGAAAAAGTTTGTATTTAACTGCGTACACGGGAACAGTAAGAGCCGAATTTAAGAAAAACGAATAATTCGATGACACCGAGAATGGTAACTATCGGAGAATCAACATATGCTAAACTCAATTACTCACTGATCAGTTATGAAACCCCCATTGGTTTGCTAAATGAACAATTTGCTTACATAGTTATTGTAACTCACGTACCACAGCCGATAGATCACCCTGCTACGTATTTGATTTTTTTTTTAGATAATAGATTGCCATTTAAAATAAGGAAGAAAATATACCGGCTCCTCGAACAGGAGTAATTCCCGAAGAAATGTCTTTCATACAGCCAACCGCTTTATAAATGTCGACGACGACTGATTAAATATAACAGCGAATGCTTTATTTATCCCATTTCACTTTGTTCATGCATGTCAATCGTTTCACCGAAGTCTTGTACATTGTATTAATATTATTTAATTATATCTTTGTAATTCTAGTATGTTAAGTAAAAGTATTGCAGAGAAATATGAAATTATAATAAAAACTGTATGTCTATGCAAAATTGTGCCTTTTTTGTTGACTTTTCCTGATACAAAAATTTCATAAATTGTGCTTAATGCGTCACTTTTTTTCCACTGGGTATCAATAGACTTGGTGAATCTGAAGTTTACCTCAGTTTATTAACGCATTGCTTAAAAAAGTACGTCTGGTGCTGATTGATTTATGTTGGTGATCAAACAATTTATTTATCTGTCTAACTTCGATATTCTGAATCCCCTCTCCTATTATGGAGTTATTACTTCTTTCTATAAGAGGCATTTCATGCGGTTTCGAACGGTCAAAAAGTTGACCGCTCCCAAAAAAATTGAAATTTTGTCAAATCTCTTAAATATATGAAAAAGAGATGTGTACATTTTTTCAGAATTTTTTGATCACATTTTTTCGAGCTTTTCAACATTTCAAAATTTCCTAAATACCTTTATATACCGAAATTTTACGATCGAACAGGAAAATGTTTCAGACAAAAAAGTTGCAGTTTTACATATGAGGCATTCCATGCGGTTTCGAACGGTCAAAAAGTTGACCGCTCCCAAAAAAATTGAAATTTTGTCCAATCTCTTAAATATATGAAGAAGAGATGTGTACATTTTTTCAGAATTTTTGAATCGCATTTTTTCAAGCTTTTCAACATTTCAAAATTTTCTAAATACCTTTATATTCCGAAATTTTACGATCGAACAGGAAAATGTTTCAGCCAAAAAAGTTGCAGTTTTACATATATTTCATGAAAAATATTTTGTTTGAATTTTTTTAGTTTAAAAAATGACTATTTTCATCAAAAATATGTGAAAATAATTTTTTTCGGTCTGTATGCCACTCTCGATTTGTGTCAAAAAATTCCAGAATGTACTCTAAAATGTGTACAATAACAGGTAATTTTTTTGTGATGGCTTAATTTGTTGTTCCAGCGCTATGCTTTGTTTTATTATTGTTTTTGGCTTTTTTTTAGTAAAATCATATATTAAAAATTTTTCTCCCAAATTTTTTTTAAATTCTTGAGATTATAAGGATCGATCAAAGTAATGAGTTATTTGAGCTTGATTATAATATATCGGTAAGATATACAAAGTTGACCTTGCTATACGAAGTAACGTTCGTCGTGTCATATGAGAAAGTATCGTTGGCCGCCCAATGTAAACATTTTTTTACAAAGTAACGTGCGCCTTTTACATTCTTTAGTTCATCAACATTCCCCCTCCGTAGCGAAATACTACCGTGGTTCTCAGTGTATTTTGATTTTTATGGGACCTGTCTCTTCACGAAGAGGATTTTGGCGTTCCAGCGGAATGGCATTTCTTTGCGAGCGCTCATGGCAAGGGACCAGCATGTGACGGCGTGGGAGGCACATTGAAGAGACTTGCCGCTCGAGCTTCAATGCAATTGCCGTTGGATCAGCAGATTTTAACTCCTCGAGATCTTCACGAATGGGCAGCTTAACGCGCGAATGTTCCTGCTATCACCGTTCGCTATTCATCCACTGATGATTACAATTATCAAAAAGAAATGTTGGAGTTGAGATTTAAACAACTAAAACCTGTACCGAAGACCCAAAAATACCATTGCATTATACCAGGACCGAATGGGACTCTACAATGCAAAAGATATTCGCTCGCTGCGGATTTCCTAACTTACCGAGTTTGCAAAAATAAATAGCTTAAAATGATGTCTTTCACTTTTTCTCAGTTCTTCCATCAAGTTTAATGTTGACAACAAAAAGAAAAAATATTTTAGAACAGAAAATGATTAATTTCATCATTGAATTTTTTTGAGTAATTATAGAGCGTAGCTTTCGAAAGAATTCAATAGAGTTCCATTTACGTTACCGATGAACTATGCTCTATCTAGCTCGAAAATATTAACATTATTATTGTCAATGTTCTTTTATCTGAAAATTTGAGAGATACAATTTGGGAGAAAATAATTTTTAATGATAATTGATATTACAAAAAAAAAATTAAAAAAACATAATAGTAAAACGAAGCATAGCGCTGGAACAACAAATTGAGCCATCACAAAAAAATTACCTGTTATTGTACACATTTTAGCGTACTTTCTGGAATTTTTTGAGACAAATCGAGAGTGGCATACTGACCGAAAAAAATTATTTTCGTATATTTATGATGGAAATAGTCATTTTTTCAACTCGAAAAATTCAAACGAAATTCTTTTCACAAAATATATGCAAAACTGCAACTTTTTTGTTTGAAACATTTTTCTGTTCCATCGTAAAATTTCGGAATATAAAGATATACAGAAAATTTTTAAATGTTGAATAGCTCGAAAAAATGTGATCCAAAAATTCTGAAAAAATGTACACGTCTCTTTTTCATATAATTAAGAAATTCGACGAAATTTAATTTTTTTTCGGAGCGGTCAACTTTTTGACCATTCGAAACCGCATGGAATGCCTCATATATAAATCTGTTTGCTGAAAAAGGTTTGGTAACTTTTCAATCGAAAACCACTGAACCGATTACGATGAAACTTTCACGAGATTAAAGGCCATGATTCAAACTGAGTTGATTAGAAAACGAACAAAATAAGCGGTGACTGAATTCTCCATTCGGTGTAGAAAACAAGTTGCACCATTTCAATGAAATGATGAAAAATTTTGAAAACTGAAATCTCTTGTTTGATCAGGAGACGCGGTAGCGGCTCGACGCCAAGTATTAAAAAAAATAAAACTACCGCGTAAAAGGAAAAGCCAGCGCGAGCCCTGCCGCACTCTTATATACGCGAATACGCCGGTTTTATGACGTCACAGGATTTTCAAACGGCTCTCACGGAAAAACTATTTCATTAAAAAATCTGAAAATTGGTGACGATTTTTTTTTCGATTTTTTCCTTTCCATTGTTTCTTGTTGCAAGTAAATCCGTCCAGCCAATCCCGAGATATCAAGAGACTTGGTAGAGTCTCGGGACAAGTACATTTACAGCCCTGTCGTCTGCTGGCCCGAGCTCGCCGAGACTATACTTTCTCTGAATAAACCGATTCGCGGTGGTGGGGGTAAAATTGGCATGTCATTTTATTGAATTACGAAGCTCAGAAGCAATTGAGGAACTTAAAAATTGAACTTTGAGCTAATTAAAAAATTCTCTTTCGATTGTGCCCAAAACCAGCATGATCGGTCGCGTAGTTGCTGAGAAAAAACTTTGCACGGGCTCAAGATTATGCAAAACTTACCATCACATTCAAGAATTTGATGTGTCTGTATACAACACAATGATAGGCCTCAACGCCCGCCTCAAGACCTATTTTCATCCAAGCCAGTCTCCAGTGACAGCTGCAGAAAGAGCAATGACTACTACGTTCACACGGAACTCTTATTCCGGATTAATTAATCGGGTTTATTATATCCAATATAGATATACCCCATTATAACCAAATCGGAATAAGAGTGCCGTGTAAGCGTAGTGTATGACGTCTACACAGTGAAACGGTTATTAACGGAGTTTTGACATAATCAAGTGCAGGACGTCCAAAAAATTTCGATTAATGGATTTAATAAAAATATTCAACGGAGATTCTGAGTGAAGTTCTGTAATGATGAAGTGCAAGATTAGCGAGCAAATTGGATAAATTGTGAAAAAAATGATCTCAGAATAAACTTTTGAACAGACTGGTAAGCATTTTTTTTTCGTGATCCTGAGTATTCGAATCTCGCAGTGAACATATTCATCTACAAAATATAAAACTGTAAAATAAAATCAACAGTTATGTGTTATATTCACAAGCTAAAAGTGCGGATTGTAATTATGTACAGTCTCCATAGCAGTTTATATGGACCAAAATATTTAAAAATTTTAGAAAAAAGAAGTGATATCAAATCGCAAAAATCCTTTCCCAGGGAAAAAAATGTGGACAAGTACATTGGTGGTCCCTTGTTTCCCTATGATATTTAAAAAAAACCCAAAACGCCGCTTAGAAGAATACACAAAAAGTTACAAAATAAGTTAAGATCTGTTGAAATATACTTGGCCAAATACGGGAAGCTTTACTGCGTTTCAATAAAATTTCAAATACGGTTTGATGTTGATCGAAAAAATAATAAAGTTCGGAAATTCAACTATGTCACCAACCAAATTGCAAACGTAAAAAAATTAGATTGTAAAAAAATTGTGAACGAAGTACTTGGCGAGTTCGTGATCATGCATCTTGTTGTGCCCCGATTTGGCATCGGTTACGAAATTAATACACTGATGAAATATAAAGAATTCGCAATTCTCAAGCGAACCAAAAACCTACTTAAAGTATTAATAAATCGCCCCAATTAACCGGTTTCACGCCATCAAATATTCGAATAACGGATAAATATTCAAATATTCGAATAACGAATAAATATTCAAATATTAGAATAAATCGGGGGCGAATATGTCGAATAGTGGGAGTAATCATGCGAAACATTAAAAGACAGACCAATACCCAAAATCGACAGTCTTTGACGAAATTCTGAAAGATTGGTCTCGAGGCAATTCAACCTCAACTTTGTAATCTTTTCTCAATAAACTTATTGTTAACTTGTTTTATAAGTATTGAGTTGGAGTTCAACTCAATTTGGCCTCAATCCTAAAATTACTCGTCTTTGATAACTGGTCCCTACGTGACGGTCTTCGCACGACGGACACAACAATCTATACATTACGCTAATTTCATGGAAAAATCCTCGCCAAGTACTTCGTTCAGAATTTTTTCACAATCTAATTTTTCTACGGTTTATATTCATATTGCCGGTATCGTCTACGCGTGCTTTATTCGCGCGCTTTGATTCTGTTTTTTCCGTAACGTATACATAAAAATTATTCATATAATATATGTAAATATATATTTGTTTTTTTATTCTCTCCATGATGGTTGGAAAAAAAAATCGTGGACCGAAAAGGAAAAAATGACTCGCCCAAAATTTAGGATTGCAAAAAATGTAGAGGTTGCTCAAAAGATTTTTAAGTACTTTTTTTCTTATTTCAGGAAAAAATTGTAAAAAATATTTTTTCACTAGATTTTTCATATTACACGTAACATGAAAAATAATGTAAATTTTTTTTTCGTTTGAATTTTGAATTCGAAAGTCCAATATTTCTAATTGAAAATTCCAAAATTCGAATTGAAAATTCCAAACTTCCCGAAAGTTGAATTTTTTTTTTTAATGACAAAATTTCGAATTTGTCATCGAATGCAATTTCATACCGAATGCAATTGCGCAGGAGCCGACGGAGATGATCTTTATTGTATCTGGTATTTTCGTAAATAAGACCATGGTAAAATGGGCAATTTTCGTTAAACTTTTGTTTTTTTTAATTACTAAACATATTTTATTTCCCATGTTCAAAAAATGTAGCGTTTTATTGAATCGTATATTATCAACGCATGTTCAAAACTGCATGATCGAATTTTTCATTTTTTCAACAGCAAAAAACATTATTTTTATTTTTCTATTACAAGTTACAAATATACAATTTTGTAAAGAATATCACTTCTCCAACGCTTATTCACAGTTGAATGAGCAAAATTTTCAATTTCGAAAAAATTTTCATTTTTTGAAAAAATTGATCGCCCTGTTGATTATTATGTTTCAATAGATGTCCTAAGAAGAATGATCGAGATTTTCAACTCTCCGTCGAAAAAAAATTTCCACTTTTCAGGGAGGGGGGGGGGGTGTTCCGTTTTGCCCGGCTCTTTTACATAGCAGATTATTCCCTTCCGGCTTTACTAGACCCGATATAATAAAACCGGAATAAACGTGCCGTGTAAACGTAATCCGAGATTCAGAAGACGCTTGAAGGATATGGTGACGTGTGAATGAACAGATTGTGTTCATATAGAACCGGTCACGTGATAAAAATGTGTTATTCTCGCAATTCCTTTCTTGATTTTACTTTCCCAATTGAACACAACTATATTTTTGTTGAAATCCTTTTTCTGTATATAAATTTTGCATGAAAGTGCCATTTTTAAACTTGTCCTTCCAAAAACGATGGAAATCTGTGGATTGCTAAGACAACTCGTACTTTTGAATAATTTTTAAGATGGAGCAGTTGTTGGCCAATTAGTTTAGAAAGCGTTAGAAAGGAGTAGCGGTTTTTTTCACCATTTATTAAAAATAATTCCTCTATTTCTCATAATTGTCCAAAAAATGCCGTTACAATTTTACTCAGTGGTGTTGGTGGAAACCGTAAAAATGTGTGTCGAACATGTGTCATTTCAGTGTTAGAAAAATAGAAGTGAGAGTGAGACTAAAAAAATTACGTTCTGTTTTTTCTCATTTTTATAAGTCTGGCACCAATATGTACATAATTTCGGGCATCGCTGAAATATTTCAAATAACACGTGTCGTACCATTCATGCCCAAATTTATTGCTTGCATACAAAGCGTAAAATTATGAAAATCGAAAAAGTTCGATTGACTAAAAACATGGATAATACAAAACGTAACAGATAAAGTAAACACATAATTACGCATATGCAAAATCGTCAGCTAAAAATAGTATCTCGAAATGTGGCCGTGGTTGAACGCCAAGAACAGAAAACGCTTAAAACAAAAATGCTAATAAATAAATATTCTAAGAGTAATTGAAATTTTTCGAACGCTTCCACAATCTCATACACTTCAATATAAAATTATTATTTATTTTTATTTCTCCTTATATGTAGAATATTACATATAATTTTCGATAATTCCTGAGATGTACACAGCGTCATTTCAAAATAGCGATAAGAGTAGTAAAAGCTTTGAATTTCTGAAGAGATATCAAGCAGTAAAGTTGGACTTCCGTACCTTAGTTGTAATAAAAAAAAAAAAATACTGTTCCAAATCGAGTTGCTAAAATCTCTACAAGTGTACAAGTGTAAATTAACATGTTTCACTGTACTCGTTACGTTATTCAATTCTCATAATTATTGAAATTCATCGTTATCGTATATAATTCCGGGTCATTGTCCGCTCGATATATGTATAATTTGTAATTTTATAGGCCACCTGCTAATTGCTATTGAATCAATACAGTCAAATCAACGTAATTATTCCGAGACTCTACCGAGTATCTTGATACTTTCTCCTCTTTCATCTAATTGGAGTAAATATTTGATAAAAATTCTTATATCAGTGAATATCAATGAGATGTAACGGTATATAAGCTTGGCAAAACATTTTCCCCGAAACGAGTGGTCGAAAGAATAACAGAATGAATAAACTTGCCATCCTCTTGTTGTTTGGGTCTGCCTTCTCGGTGAGTACCGAGCAATTTTAGAAACCGACGAAAGATTTTAACAAGTTAGCTCAGAAAAAATCAATTGATGAACATGAATACCGTTATGAGCGTCCATATATGAGAAGAGAAAAGAATCTTCATTGACCCATGAAAATTTATCGGGTTAACAAACTATAAGCTTTGAGAAATTTAGAAATAGGTTAATCGGGATAAAATTCATTTAAATTTTGCTCTTTTTCATTCTACGCTTTTTTATTTTTCTCCTATTTTTAAATTTCTAAAAGGTTATAGTTTGGCCAAATAATAAAATTTATTCCATTTTTTTGTTTTCTAATGTAGTTTATAGAAATACAAAAAGGATTCAGGGCTGTTTTTAATTTTTTCCGATTTTTTCGGAATAAATTGAAATTTTTCCAAGACTACCACTTTTAATTGTTACAATTATAATTTTTCTTCGACTTTTAAGGTTTTCGGTACATCCTAGAAAATTTTCAAAGTGGTGTCATTATAAATAAGCCGAGTTGGAAATTTTTTTAATAGAAAGCGAAAAAATCCGACTCTGAAAATTTCAGAGAACTTGTATAAAATGTCAAAGTTTCTTATGAAGAAAAAAAAAAAAATTTAAATAGCGTGTTTGATCAATTGTGTCTTTCCGAGCTTACATTTGAAAACCATCCACGCCAAGTTTGCGTATAATCTTTGCAATGAATATGTATAGTACATACGTATAGATATACACCCCGTTCATTTTACGTCTATTTGTAATTTCATACATCATTCGGTGGTCTTGGCTTGATGAGGATGATATGATTTTATTTTTGTAAATGGCCAAACAGTTTCGAGTGGTAATTTTATAAATAAGGTCACGACTTTTTAATACTTGGCGTTCTTTTTTCACGTTTTAAAAGTTTTTTCCGGGTATTTTATTCAGAAGAAAATTGAAGGATGATGTCTGAAATTGAGAAAGTAACGTAAAAAAAGGGTTACTGTAACTTCATAATATCTTTTATTAAATAGATTCAAAAACACTTCAAACATTTTTTTTTCTTTCCTTATTGAATATAAAACTGATGAAATAAAAAATCACTACAATGATGCACGTCCAGAAATACTCGGATGTCGGCGGAGTCAAAAGTACACCCATATGTAATTGCTTTCAATTATTTGGATGGAATTGCAATTTTCTGGGACCGTTTGTTTATATGCAATGTATATGAGGTATTCCACGTTAAACCGGCGGACTTTTTCCCTGGCCCTGGCCGATTTGATTAATTATTTTTTCTATGATTATATGAAGTCTAAAGTCTACCCTAGAATTTTTTCAGATTTTTCTGAACAGCCATTAGAAAAAAAAAAAAAAAAAAAAAAAAAAAATCGAAAAAAACCCTTATCTAAAAATTAGAAAAAATCGCTCATTATATGCCAAACATTTTAAGCTACCGCCCGTAGTGGAGGTAGGATTTTTTCTGTGTGTTAATTGGCTAATAACGTTGAAAAAATTTAAAAAAATGCTAAAAACTACTTACTCTGGCCCAATAGTTGAATATTTGGGTACCTAAAACTAATTTTCGTCACAATTTTCGAACAATCCAATAAGAAATATGGACCTTGATCAGCTAGTAGTTACGAATTCCCAATATAATAAGATTATACGTACAATATTTGAAGCTAATACACCGGTCATGGAAGGATCTTTCAATAGCGTTGCAAGAAAATAGATTCACGTATTATTTGATAAAACTGAAAAAGAATATTGAATGAATACTTCAACTTTTTGCCTGGCTCAATTTTTTTGTTTTGTACGGGTCTGAAATTTCCCAAAAAAATTTTTGGGTACGAAAATATTCAACTATTGGCCCGAAATAAGTGGTTATTGATTTTTTGAGAATTTTTTCAACTTTAATAGCTCATAAAAACACAGAAAAAATCGTACTTCCACTACAGGCGGTAGCTTAAAATGTTTGGCACATAATCACCGATTTTTAGGAATTTTTTCAGATTTTTAAATAGGGGCTTTTTTTCGATTTCTTTTGGATTTTTTTTTTTTTTTTCAAACTGGGCCGCTCAGAAAAATCTGAAAAAATCTCAGGGTGTCTTTTAGACTTAATATAATCATATAAAAAATAGTTAACCAAATCGGCGAGGGTCAGGGAATACCTGATATGTATTAGGGTGATGCAAATAAAATCGATATATTTTTTTTTTCATTCAACTTTGATAGATTTTAGTACATATTAAAAAGTAACTTACCCAAAAATTGAGCTTAAAAGAAAATTTTTTAGAGATCGCGCACGTCAAAGAATGTTATAACCACTTATGAGAAAAAAATAGTTTCCCACTCCAAACGAAAATCCGGTTAAGTTAGCAGCCATTTCTTGAATTGGTATTTTTACAAAATTTTATGTATTTTTGAAACGCTACCGGAGCGATAATTTTTCTAGTAGACGACTTTAATACGGCTCAATTTTTTCATCTGGGTGAATTCTATAACTAAATATACAAATTTTTATATATTACCAAGTTTATTTTTGTACACAGCCTCTTGAAGAGATTCTATCGAAACTTCAGAGTCAAAATGATGTTTAGATTTTCTGCTAAATTTTGATTGAAAAATAGTGATTAAAATAATTATTTCAATTTTTCATTACTAATATACTCGTGTTTTGAACATTTTAATTATAAAGAAAAAAGATTTTTATAAGAAAAGACTTGTATGACTCCAGCAGTTATATGGTGTAGAAAGTTAAGTGGTAACGTCGCTTAGCGGAAGAATGCGGATCACAGAGTAGTCACAGTTGTATGAGTGCGTGCGACCATAAAACATGACAAACAAGGAATAACCCCGATATAAGGGGAAATTTTGCAAAAAATATATTAGTCCTGGCGAGAAAGCGTTATTGAGAGTAACAAGAGGGATAGAAAAAAAAAGAAGAAGGTATGTCTGGACAAATATTTTACTTCATGTAAATCGTGTGCACCTAACCTCACTTATTTTGTGATCGAACACGGCACGTGAAAAATTTTTTCACTGCTCATTTCATGTATTTTTTTTAAACTCATCCATATTGTTATTTTATGTTCGAATAGTAAAAGTTTGTCAGATAATCGATGCTGGATCGTTCGCAAGGGATATGTGGTGCGATGATTGCAAAGTACCCTTGTCACTCCGAGAGTTGGTCTTGTTCTAAGTTATTCGAAATTACCACATCGCTGATGAAACAGTCGACTACGACAAAACCAACCTACAATTTCAACTCGAGACTCGTCATTGGTACGTTAATTACCTAACTCCAATTTTTTTATCAATGGTAGGATAAGTAATTTACAGCAAAAAAAAAAAATTTTAATATAATTTTCGAAGTTGAATGATTGTACGAAGAATGGAGATGATGAAATAAAATGTAAACTTACATGTAATCAAAGAATGTTATAATCATAATAGAATTCAATTTTCTTCGGGAGAAGTCTGTAACCAAATCATTGAATGAAAAGTAGAGACATCTCCCGACGAAAAATGAATTCTATTATGATTATAACATTCTTTGATTTTATGTAAGTTTACATTTTATTTCATGACCTCCATTCTTCGTACAATCATTGAACTTCGATAATTATATTTAAATATTTATTTTTGTCTGTAAATGACTTATCCTACCGTTGATCAATATCAACCTTAGAAATCGAATCTCGAGGGAATTGTACTTAACCCATTAATGCGCAAAACGTGAATTTTGGACACGCAATTTTAGCTACACAGTTTTAATTGAGGAACCAAAGAAAAATTCTTTAAAATCTCATGTGGGGGGTTTTCGAGGGTGCTCTTTCAGAATCTGGCATTCATTTTGTAAAATAAAATCAAGATCTTCATTATTTTGGCGGTTTTATTCAAAAAGTGAAGTATTTTTGACATTTTTTTCCCTTTTAAATCGATTTCCGTCCTTGTTTCTGCACTCGAATAACCATATTATGCATATCAAAGGTGTCCTTAATATCTGACCTTTTCAAAACATTGGTTTCTGAACCCTTTTTTCTCTCTTAGTTTTTCCAAAATGGCGGTTTTTCAAAACAGCAAAGAATCCATGTGAATTTTTTTTATAATTATTCTAGTTATTTTTGAATTTTTAAATTTTGACAATTTTTTGAAAAATTTCAAAAATTCTGAAAAAATTCACACGTATTCTTTGGACGATGCTAAACACTTTTCGTGCCATAAGATTTTTTCGTTAAGTTGATGTTTTTCGAGAAAAACAATTATTAACTATGCTAAAACTATGCTAACCTAAAAATATTTAGTATGCGACGGACAAAAAGTTACAACGGATTGAAGGCATTACATAATCGTCACTCTGCCACTATATATAAATAATACAGTTCTCACCACGGGGAGATGGACGATAAAGAGAACTTGTTTTTTTTTTGTTTCGTTTTGTTTCCAAAATTTGTTTTGATACTTCAACAGTTATAACAACAGGTGCACGTAATAACACTAATCACGAAACTCTTTTGGGAAAAAATTTTTTTGAAAAATTCGAATTCACAAAAGTATGATAAAATCGCTATATATGTAGTGTAGTATTGAACAAAAAGTGTTTAGAATCGTTCAAAGAATACGTGTGAATTTTCTCAGAATTTTTGAAATAAAAAAAAAAAATTGTAAAAATTAAAAAATTGGAAAATAGCTACAATAATTCTTAAAAAAATCGAACGTATTTTTTGGACGATTCTAAACACTTTTTGTTCTATAAAATTTTTCCAATCAAATAATTAAGAGCGGAAATATTTTCAATTGAACAATCAATATCAATTTTATTCATCAATTCGCATGGTTATATCTTCGTTTTGTTCCAGAAACTACAAAGAAATCATCGTAGAAAATCGTATTTCCATCACTGACAATCTAAGATGCGTCAATACATTTTTATGTCACATGTGCCTTTAAAATTATTTTTGATATGATGAAAAAATAATATGTCGAAAAAATATATAATAGAATGACGCGATACGAGATATCAAATAAAATTTAAAAAAAATGGAAATATGCGAAGAATCAACTCGGTGACACTGGTTATGGAACTCCATTATGAATTTTCGAAAAAAATTAGCTAGTGCAGACGAAAATGCAATACAAACGAAAGAAAAATAACATTTTGCGTTCACGGGGGCTGCCAAGTAACCTATTTTGTATATAACCTAAATTCTCGTCTCCACTACTGTCTCACGCAATGTAATGATAAAACTTAGGCGTTTGTCTTACGCAGTACCGACCACTCACAACGTCAACCCAAGACATGGGGTGTGACACACCCCAGGCTATTTACGAGCTGGAATTTTCCCTGGAAAATCCCCAAATCCGACACTGTTACCCCTCCCAACAGTTAGATCGAACCTTCCTCCCTAGGCTCAGGTAGCGGGAACTAATTCCGGTGCGTTAGTCTAGCTCCTGTAGTCGCCCGAAGCGGACGATCGACAATTCTGGGGTGTGCTACACCCCGTGTGACCATCGTGTGAGAAAATTGTGCCAAAAGTGTATTTTTTTTTTGCGGTTTTCGACGGTTTTTTGCAACAATGTAAATGTAAATGTTCATTTCAGTCATCTAGATTTTTTTAAATAAATTTCATTGTGATTATTAGATGCCAAAGAGATCCCTGCAGCAAAATACTGCTTTGCAAAAGACCTGACGCTCCTATCTTACCATCCAAAGAAGAATAAAATCGTACTAGTAGCATCAACTTATTCTAATAGTACTGAAGAGGTGAATGGTAAGCCAGAAATCATGCAGCACTACAACGCAACGAAAGGGGGCACGGACCTGTTTGATAAATTAGTCCATGCTCATACCGTTAGCAGAAAGACAAACAAGTGACCATTGCGGTTTTTTTTTTGGTATGTTAGACCAAGCAGAAGTAAATGCTCGAATTTTGCTAAAATGCAAGCATTATAATGTCGGAGATTCAACCGCGGTAACGGCAGAATATTGCTTGAAAACCCTCTATTTCCATCTGGTACGGGATCATCTAACAGAGAGATACACCAATCCGACGTTGCACCATGACATCAGAAAAGGAATCGGTAGTATTTTAAGTCGTGAGGCCCCGCTGGTTGACCAAAATCGACGAAAACTCGACAAACAGGCTAGATGTGGCTTGTGTGACAGGAAAAAAGATAGATAAACCCATTGGGTGTGTCCTTCCTGTGAGCGCCCCATGTGCGACAAGCATCGGGCGTACCTGTGCACCGAATGTGCACTGGGTATTGAGTGAAATTGTTTCTCTAACATTATTTCATTGTATTATTATTATTTTCACATTAATTTTTTATTTTTGAATAAAGAAATTATCATCTTACATGAAAAATCATCGACATCTTGTGCATCATTTTGCCGCTGCAACCCGCATGTTCATAGTGTAGAATAAATATACTTTTTAAAAAACCCACAAAAACTATTATCCTCACCAGAAAGAGAATGCTTTCACAAATCAGACCCTGCTTGAATTTTGTCGATATGTCAAAAAACAAAAAAAATACAGCATTATTTGTAAAAAAAGGGCTTTTTCGCGAATTTTTTTTTCAATAATTTTTTAAACATACTTCAAATAAAAATTTTCGTTCCGTTCTTGGAGAGGATAATAGAGAAACGTTTGAAATATGTTCCCAAATTTTTTTGAGCCCTCAAAATCATTCTACGAAATGCTACAGGGCTCTAAAGTGCTTGGGGTGTGACACACCCCATGTGACCACCACGGGATTCTCATGAGGTGTGACAGTCTTGGGTTAATCTAATAGAGGCAATGTAATAATAGCAATCAGCACAATATATAATATGGTGCCACTAGAGTGTATTCTATAAAATAAAAATACAATATTTTGTCATCGACAAATTTAGCAGATCGGCGGTCACAGCAACGTAGCACTTCAATAGTATAGTTTAGAGTGGACTGAATCTCACCAGGCGTCTCTTGCTTATTGTTAGTGCAATTCGCATCATATCCAAATCCCTAATTAGGGTTTTTGTCAACCATGATAAAAAAAAATTCAAAAATCAAGAGACGCGGTAGCGGCTCGACGCCAAGTATTAAAAGAAAACTACCGCGTAAATTGAAAAGCCAGCGCGAACCCTGCCGCACTCTTATATACGCGAATATGCCGGTTTTATGACGTCACAGGATTTTCAAACGGCTCTCACGGACAAACTATTTTATTAAAAAATCTGAAAATTGGTAACGATTTTTTTTCGATTTTTCCCTTTCCATTGGTCCTTGTTGCAATTAAATCCGTCCAGCCAATCCCGAGATATGTAATTTTAGCGATTAAAATTCCATCATTCCGGGACTTTTCTTTTCTTAGAGACAGAGGGGTGTAAGTTGAGTTTGTTTACATTGGACTTACGCCCTTTGCGGGACTGGTGGACATTTCTCGGCTCTCTTGTCACACTCTACGCTGAACGCGGCTACCCCCTCTACCGCGCGTCGCCGAGCGAGAGAGACAGCGCGCGCAGCCGCGTTCCTTCTCTTACGGCGCAGCGTACGCTCTCTCTCTTTCTCGTTCCTCTATATATTTATATATACACACTGCCGGCCAAACGTATGGGAACATAAAATCGTAATTTCGAGTCGCGCTAAAAGTTCGATTACTCTGCCAAAAAAGCAGATATTCCGATTTTGCGAACGGGGTTTTGAAGGGGACATATTCCGCTATTGTTTTGGGCTTTTAAATTATTTTTTCGATGTTTTTCGGATCCAGTACACATCTTTGAATGTAGTCATTTTTCGCCGTTTTTTTAGTTGTTCAAAATTGGACCAACCACGTGTGAAAATTTTTTTTCATTGTTTTTTTTTCATGGAAAACTTGAAACGGGGAGCACAAGCTTCAATTTTTTTTTTTATAAAGTTCTGTGCAATTCCTTCTCCATAAATATGTCACCTGTGTAAAAAAGACCATTTTCTGAAAATGTTGTGTAATAAGAAAAACTATAAGATTTTAATGGAATCAGCAAGAGGGTGAATTGACTGAAGTTTTTTCAGAATTTTTGTGCAAGATTTTTTTTTTCCATGGATTCTGGTCGAAACTTGGAGGTGTGGCTTAACTCGATTACCATGAGGTTTGCGTCAAAATATCAAAATAGGAAACATTTTTACTTTCCAATTTTCTTTTTGCTTCATTAAAAAAAAAAAATGTTTAACCTTTT
This sequence comes from Campoplex capitator, assembly GCA_037576405.1. Lineage (NCBI taxonomy): Eukaryota > Metazoa > Arthropoda > Insecta > Hymenoptera > Ichneumonidae > Campoplex > Campoplex capitator. The sequence goes on along the minus strand of JARBWI010000088.1, from coordinate 116,448 downwards.
TTGATTTGATCGAGCTTTGTAGCATCCTGATAACTATTGAACCTCAGAAACTTTATCAAGGGGGGAAAAAAATTAATTAATGATTATCAGTAGACAACAAGATTCTCAGATTTTTTTCTCCATCTTTCGCCACATCGAAAAGGTATTTTTCTCGATATTCCATCTCAAGCCGAACAATGGTAGAGCAAAATTTCACTCGAGCTACTTTCTAGGGTATTGATAATTAACAATTACAATTTTTTCCTCTATTGATACTGTTTCTAAAGCCCAATAGTTGTCAAGATGTGACAATTCGATTTTTTTGACAATTCTTCGCATCTCGATAAAAAAAGATGGAAAAAAATTCTGAAAAAATTTCAGCGAAAATAAAATAGGAAAGTAAAAAAGTTTCCTATCTTCATATTTTTTTCTATGTTTCTCATGTATATATATATCATGTATATATGGTTCTCAAGTTGAACCACTGCTCCAATCACTATTTCGACCAGAAATAATGCATAAAAAGAAATCTTGCGCAAAAATTCCAGTCTACCCAGTATGGCCGCATGCAACGTTTTACCCTCTTACCGATTTCATCAAAACCCTGTAGATTTCTTGTTACGCAGCATTATGTGAAAATGGTCTTTTTACCCAAAAGTGCCATATTTTCTTCTTCATTCTAATTTCAAAATATTTATGTTTGGAATCCAGTGCTTACCGTCTTTCATCAGTCGACACTTTTTTGTGTTATATTACTTCACAAAAAACTTCTTTGTTTTTACTATAATTCTTTTTTCATTTCATGTAGCAAATTGATATAGGGGAAAGCCGGGCAAAGCGGAACAGCCCCCAAAAAAGTGAACATTTTTTTTTTCGACGGAAAGTTGAAAATCTTGATGATTCTTCTTAGGACATCCATTGAAAACATAATAATCAATAGGTTGACCAATTTTTTCAAAAAATGAAAATTTTTTCGAATTTGAAAAATTTGCTCATTCAACTGCGAATAAGCGTTGTAGAAGTAATATTCGTTATAAAATTGCATATTTCTAACAGGAAAATGAAAATAATGTTTTTTCTTGTTGAAAAAATGAAAAATTCGATCATGCAATTTTAGACATGCGTTAATAACATACTATTCAATAAAATGATACATTTTTTGAACATGGGAAATAAAATTTGTTCATTAATTAAAAAAACAAAAGTTTAACGAAAAGTGCCCATTTCACCATGGTTCTATTTACAAAAATTATTTTAAAAAATACGAAAAATCTCCTCACTTCGAAATGTCATATTAAAATAAAGGGTAAAACTTGGGAAATTGCTGCATTCTTGCTTGGAATTTGCTGCATTTCTTGTGCATACTCTAGGAAACTTCTCCCAACATCCCCTCAATTTTATATCAGTTGCCATAATTATCGTTCAATAATTCATTGATAAATATTTTCAGATCAGAAAAACGAAATCCTGAGGGAGTTATTTTTTTATGATTATTTTCTTGTTTTTTTTCCAAGTTTTTCTTTTTATTTTAATATGACATTTCGAAGTAAGGAGATTTTTCGTTTTTTTTTAAATAATTTTCATCAAGCTATACGATTTTATCAGTCGGGAGTTATTTTATGTTTTTCAAAAAAAAATTTTATTTCACACTTTTCAAAGTTTATGGCTATTTATTTTTTAATGCGAAATGTTTGTTGGTGATGCGTTTGAGAACAGGTAAATTTTTCAAAACGACTTTTCGAAGTGAAAGTAGCAGCGTACAACAGAATGAAGTTGTCGATAATCAAACACTACCTTATATGGTCACAATTCGATATGGCAAAATGAGTTTGAACGTAATTATTAGTTTTCTAAGCGAGTTCGCCATAGATTTTAACAAACTATATCTATGAACACTGTCCGTCACATACAAAAAGCACTAGCAAAAATTGGTTAAGACAAGTGTGACCGTTTCAGAGAAAAGTTGCTACAAAGAAATCCCCCCAATCAGCTGATCACAGTGAAACGCATAACTCCCGTCTTTTTGCCCTGCGGGCAGTCGGGAGATAAAAATACCAGATATAATAAAGATCATCTCCGGCTCCGGTGCAATTGCATTCGATGATAAATTCGAAATTTTGTCATTCAGATAAAAAAAAAAATTCAACGTTTGGGGAGTTTGGAATTTTGAATTCGAATTTTCGACTTTCGAATTCGCATTTTCCACTTTCGAATTCGAAATTTTGAACTTTCGAATTCGAAATTTTGGACTTTCAAATTCGAAATTTTGAACCTTCGAATTCAAAATTCAAACGAAAAAAAAATTCGAATTTGTCATCGAATGCAATTTTATACCGAATGCAAATCTTGGGCCGATTGCAATTGCGCCGGAGTCATCGGAGACGATCTTTATTATATCTGCGATTTTTGTTAGACCATGGTAAAATGGGCACTTTTTCTTAAACATTTGTTTTTTTAATTAATAAACATATTTCATTTTCCATGTTCAAAAATGTATCGGTTTATTGAATAGTATATTATTAACGCATGTTCTAAACTGCATGATCGAATTTTCCACTTTTTCAACAAGAAAAAATATTATTTTCATTTTTCTTTTAGAAATAATTCTTTAGAAATTCTTTTAGAAATAATAATTTTTCTTTTAGAGCAAATTTTGATTTTCCGAAAAAATTGGACGTCTTATTGAATATTATGTTTTTAACGCATTTCCTAAGATGAATGATCGAGATTTTCAACTTTCCGTCGGAAAAAACATTTCCACTTTTTCGGGGGGGTATTCCGCTTTGCCCGGGTGTTCCGCTTTGCCCGGTTTTCCCCTACCTCTTACAAAACCAACTTAGCAGTTTTATCCATCAATAATGGAAACAATAACTGTTAAAGAATGTAATTTTTTTGTGATATGAAGAAGGTCATTTAATTTAAAAGAAAAATCTGAAAAATAATTGTCGCTGATCAAGATTTTTTTTACTCCTGTAGTAGCAAAGTTGGTAATTATCGGCGTTTTGCAAAAAGAAGTGAAATCAATCGGAAAAAACTTTGAAAAAGTAAAAAAAGAACGCCAAGTATTAAAAGATCGCGACCTTAATCAAACAGTAACCATTCTACATTTTTTTTGTTATTACATTTTAATTTACTTGCAAATATTCTTGAAAAAAAAAAAAAAAATATGAAATCATTCCAACGTAGCCAAGAATGGCGATTGGGTTTCTGCATGGACTCATGTACATTTTGAACGGTACCTGCCGAAGGTTAAAAAGAAAACGAAAAAACAATTAAATAGAAAAGCGCAAATACGCGTATAAATGCACGCATTGTATCTACACGCATGTACCGCACAAATTCACAGCCAATATTACACATAAACTTGGCGTGCATGGTTTTGAAATATAAGCTCGGCGAAGGAACGCTCCATCCATCTGTACATTGAAATATTCGTCCACCCATGATTTTTCATTTACTCGTCTGTTCAATTATTCGTTTGTCGAAACTATTTATTCATGTAGCCTATCTAATCGTCCGTTCATAGGTTCAAAAAATGAGAGTTAGGTCGAACGGTTAGATAGGATCAAAATTAAGATGTATAAACGGTTCAAATTCCGTGCGTACATCTTTTTTTATTTCTTTTATTTCTACGATCTAACTCTTCATCGATCCTATCCATTCATCGTTTCAATCATCCGACTTGTTCATTGATATAAGCCGTTCAACTATCACCTATTCACCCATTTCGTTCATCCATTTTTTCAGTTCATCCCATTTGATTATCCATTCGTCCTTTCGTGTATTTCATCTATACATACTAGTTATTTATTTAGTCCATCAAATTATCAAGTGGGACTCTCGCGTTTTATTCAGGGATCAGACTTCTTTTACTATTGATAGAAGAACTGCTCAAGTATCGAATTGGATAGCATACATATTTCATTAACTGTGTCTTCCCGAGCTTACATTTCAAAACCATGCACGCCAAGTTTATGTGTAATATTGGCTGTGAATTTGTGCGGTACATGCGTGTAGATACAATGCGTGCATTTATACGCGTATTTGCGCTTTTCTATTTAATTGTTTTTTCGTTTTCTTTTTAACCTTCGGCAGGTACCGTTCAAGATGTACATGAGTCCATGCAGAAACCCAATCGCCATTCTTGGCTACGTTGGAATGATTTCATATTTTTTTTTTTTTTCAAGAATATTTGCAAGTAAATTTAAATGTAATAACAAAAAAAATGTAGAATGGTTACTGTTTGATTAAGGTCGCGATCTTTTAATACTTGGCGTTCTTTTTTTACTTTTTCAAAGTTTTTTCCGATTTTATATAATACACTTCAGAAAAATCGGAGAAATATTTTTTTAAATCTGGTATTATGCATACAAAATTTCGAGCAACAGTCTACAGTAAATTGACCTCAAGACCCATTTCTATCAAAGCCAGTCTCCAGTGACAGCCCCAGAGAGAAAATAACGACGTAAACAGTGAACGCAGTGAAAAGGTTAATAACGGAGTTTTGACATAAATTCGATCAGTTGATTTGACAAAAAAATTCAACGGAGATCTTGAGCGAAGTTCAGTACTGATGAAGAGCAAGATTAACGAGTAACTTAAATCAATTGTAAAAAAAAAATGATCCGCGAATAAATTTTCGAACAGACCGGTGACAATTTTTTTTTTCGTGTAATTGTGTAAACTGGCATTACGCATGTTGTTATTTTATCAAGTTTTGCTATGATATAAGCAAAATACTTTTTGGCTGCTGGAATTGTGTACGTAGAATGTGGAATAAAATTGACAGTTATGTGTGATAAACAACTTGTAAATATTCTCTGTCCCATGAGTTCGAATTAAATTAGATCATACACGATCCTAAGAGTTATCAGCGTTTGAAACTATTTTTTAACGATATGAAGGTGTTTCAGGAAGACTCAGGTGCTATATTTGATAGTATAAAAATTTTCAAGAAGTCTTAGGTGCTCTTTCTTTGATAGTATCAAAATTTGTATCATTGGTATGCAGCGGATAGCTACAAGCTTTGAAATTTCTGTGATTGGTATGCAGCGGATACAACAAACTGGAATTTCTGTGATATGCAGCGGATACCTACAAACTTCGGAATTCCTGTGGTATGCAGCGGATACCTAAAAACTTTGGAATTTCTGTGAAACGACATGTGTACCAAGTATTTTCACTCTTCGGCTCCGTCTGTGGAATGTGCATTGAGACTTGTCATAGAACACTTCAGCGCCTTATTTTTGAATAGCTATGTATCAAAATGTAGATAATTGGAACGCAGCGGATAGTTGTGAACATTAAAAATTTTGTGCAGGGACATGTTTACTAAGTATCTTAACTTTGAATTTTTCATTTTGGTGGTATTAAAAATATTGATACAAAGAGTCGTTTGAGGCCGCTGAAAACTTTTGTAATAAATTTTTTAATTTATATGCCACAATCGGAGCTGAAGAGTGGAAAAACTTGGTTCACATGCCGCTTCACAGAAGTTTCAAAGTTTGTAGTGTAACGTGACTTTTTCGAGCCCCGTTCCCCGCATGATTTCGTGTCGACCAGTGGACTGGATTTACTGTCGCTTTTGGACGACGCACGTCGATTCGTCGAGGAGTGACTCACTCGGGACTCACTTTACTCTAATTTTCTCATATGATCGAATTTAGTTGTTTATTTTATTACTGCATTATTTGCCTTATTACTGCCTAATTTGGACTACCTATTTTATTACCTAATTTTGAATACCTACCGTTATTTTGGCTCAATTTTGTGAATAAGATTTGACTTTGTCGAGTCGTTAGAGATTGTTTTTGTAGTTTTCATTGATTGCTGTATTATAATTTTAATTGCCTCAGTTCCTTTTAATCTGTTATCATTTTGTTTTACCTCATGTGAGGATGTCGACCAGCCGAGCGGGTTGAAATACCTCGTCGCCGTTGTCATTGGAAGGGAGAAATGCTTTCGTGTGCTACCCTCCGTTTTTGGGACTGCTTGGAAAGATCCTGCTTCCATACGACGGATTGGGCCCGAACAACGGAGCCCAATCCGGTGAACGGCTGAAAATACACGCTGGTATATAGCCTACTAGCTGTGCCCGCGGGCTTCGCCCGCTGCATAGGGCAGGCGCATCTAGCCATTTCTAGCTGATTATTTTTCCAATTTCAAATATTTTTTTTTAACGGATTGTGGAATATTTTACATGAGACAAAGGGTAGCATCCGCACTACACGGGTGTGTGAGATTCATCCTCACTGTGAACCACACATTATAGAATATTTGGATACATGAATTATTCCGTTCAGAGTTTCATCAGTTTTATATAATTATGAACAATGAGGAATTCATTTTTGTCGTATTTTTTTCGTCATTTTTTTCGTAATCCCGTAAAAATTAAGATAACAAAATTTCGTAGAACCCCAAATTCAGTTTGAATCATGATCTTGAATCCCGTGAAAGATTCATTGAAATCCGTTCAGTGATTTTCGATTGAAAAAAAATCATATATATATATGACATATATATATAACATATATATATGTCATATATATACCATATATATATATGACATATATATAACATATATATATGTCATATATATACCATATATATATGACATATATATAACATATATATAACACATATATATAACATCTTTTATATATATACTAGCTGTGCGTGCGGGCTTCGCCCGCTGCATAGAGCAGGCGCATCTAACCTACTCTAGCTGTGAATTTTTCCTATTTTAATTTTTTTATTTAATTTTTTAGATACATGAATTATTTCGTTCAGAGTTTAATCAGTTTTATATAATATGAGGAATGAGGAGTAACAATTGTTTGTGAATCAACATTTAAAAAAATTTAAAAAAAAGTCTTTTGATGTTACCTGGGCGATCTTTTTGTGTTTTCTTTTCAAATTCAGACATAATTCTTCAGTTTTCTTCTGGATAAAATAATCAAACGAAAGATTTTCGTATTTTCAATTTTTCATTATTTCATAAGAAGTGGTGTAATTTTTTTTCCATATCGAAGTGAGCATTGAACCACCGCTCATTTTGTTCGTTTTCTAATTTCCTTCAAATTGGTAAATCGTTTTTTTTATTTATCGTTAGTATTTAACTACCGTCGAGTTTTGAAAATTGGAGAATGAACGAAATCACCAAACTTTTTTTTTGCATTTCTGTGAAAATTGAGATGACGAAATTTAAAAAAACCACAAACTCAGTTTGAATCATGATCTTCAATCTCGTGAAAGATTCATTGAAATCGGTTCAGCCGTTTTCGATTGAAAAGCGGACAAACATTTTTTAGCGAACAGATTTATATATATAGAGATATGGTGATTGAGTGAGAAAATGATGAGGGTGAAAAATAAACTTTGGATACGATTTGGATAAAACCCGTTCTTAGTGAGCGTGTACGTAGCGGAATAAGTATGTATGCCAAATTTCAAGTCAATCGGGCTTATAGTTTCGGTGATCTGGTGATGAGTGAGTCAGTCAGTCAGTGAGTGAGTGAGTGGTATTTCGCTTATATATATATATAGACTAGCTGTGTGTGCGGGCTTCGCCCACTGCATAGAGCAGGCGCATCTAGCCTATTCTAGCTGTTAATTTTTCCTATTTTAATTTTTTCAATTCAATTTTTTAGATACATGAATTATTCCGTTTTGATGTTATCTGGGCCATCATTTTGCGTTTTCTTTTCAATTTTAGAAATAATTCTTCAGTTTTCTTCTGGATAAAATAATCGAACGAAAGATTTTCGTAGTTCAATTTTTCATAATTTCATTAAAAATGCTGTAACTTTTTTTCTATACTGAATTGAGCATTCAGCCACCGTTCATTTTGTTCGTTTTCCAATTCCCTTCAAATTGGTAAATCGTTTTTTTTTGTTTATCGTTAGTATTTAACTATCGTCGAGTTTTGAAAATTGGCGATTGAACGAAATCATTAAACTTTTTTTTTGCATCACTGTAAAAATTGAGATAACGAAATTTAACAAAACCACAAACTCAGTTTGAATCGTGATCTTTAATCTCGTGAAAAATTCATTGTAATCGGTTCAGCCGTTTCCGATTGAAAAGCGGACAAACATTTTTTAGCGAACAGATTTATATATATAGAGATTTGAACGCCTCCCATGGCTTTCCTACCGTCGCAGCCGAGAGTTGCCACGTTCGCCGCCGTGTACTCGGGTATTAGAGTCCGTTCACAACGGTGCCTCGTCAGGTGGGGTTTAGGATAGTTTGCCTGGAGGGAAGGAGCTGTTTTGCCTGGTGGAGTATCGTGTGGGCCCACTGTGACTCGCTGGGATGCCTCGAGTCATGAGGAAGGCCTCCACGTGAGCAGGGACCTCTTCCAGGGATAATGAGTGGTGGGGGTTATCGCGAATTTTGGGAAGCGCTCGCCGAGGATTGCGAGATCTATTAGATCAGTCTTCGATTGGCGATCACCTCGGCGAGTCGTTAAGTATTGGGTGCGGTGCGTCTTCAGCAGGGAATCAACCCGGTGAGCTCGTTCCTCTATCTCTCTCTATCTTGAACGTTTCCTTGGCCATTTGCGTGCCTTTGGCGATTTCCTTTTGGAGTTTATTTTTGCATATTTACGTCGGAGAGAATAAGGAGATTTTCTTCCTTTTTCCTCCGTTAATTTTGTAGTTTGTAGGGCACAAGGAAGCGTTCAAGGTCTATGGTTTACGGTCACGTAATTTTGCGTTAATCATGTCGTTTGAGTTTCGCGTTTTTCTCTGTCGCAAGTTCGGGTACCTTCCGATCACGATATTTGTTAGTTTCTTTTCGATTGAAGCAAATCTCTCACCACTCGCCAAGGTTGAAGTTAGTTGCCTTTAATTTGTATAGTTGAAATTAGTTGCCTTTAGTTTGTTCTGCGAATAATTAACTTCAGTTGCCTTGAATTGCCTCATTTTGTGATCAGGATTATTGAAATTAGTTACCTTTAGTTTGTTCTGCGAATAATTACCTTCAGCTGCCTTTAATTACCTCATTTTGTAACCGGGATTATATGTTACCTTGATTTATCTATCACGTGTTCAACAATTGCCGGCAGCTACCTAACTCCTTACCTGCTTGTACTGTTGACACGTTTACCTACCTGTCTGTAATTACTCGGATGAAGTGAACATACTACCTAATTGTCGCATTTTATTCTGGCGTATTTTATGTTTTATTTTGTGTCGTACACTGGGTCCAAAAAGAACCAGCCCCTCTACCTTTTGGATCTCAGTTGAGCTGAGTAGTCGGACCGTCTTCGATCGCACTCATCTCTCGTGCACCTTGCTCAGCCAGGGTTGCTGGGGGTGGATAAATTAAAGTCGGTCCTAGACCGACGGTACTTCGTACCAGGCGCCCATTCCACTCCCCTCTACCATTAGAAAAAAAGCAGCCAAAGACGGTTCAAAACAACTTTTTGAATTCATTATGCACAACCAGAGCGGAAAGTGAATAACTTAGCATATACTGGACTGAATAAATTTCTTAAATTCCGGATGTATCCATTACGTTTCAATGACAGACATTTTTATCCCATCTATCAATGAGCAACAAAAGGATTTTTGTTTCAATCTTTCAATTCATGTTGCAGCAGTGGAAATGAAGAAGTAGAAGTGCACAGCCCGCATATTGTCCAATAAAAACTGATGAAACTTGGTATGGATACATTGCCCATCGATGAGGAAAAAAATGGACCGAAGAGCTTGACCGATCTGGATAAAGAAACTGGGAAAAGAAATAACGACATTAAAATAATGATGACACTATAAATCTAATGAGCACTAATTTATTCAATTTAATTTTTTTATTTTCACCAACAGTATACAATAATTGCGTGTTGTTCTCTCCATAAAAGAAATTAAATTTCTGATTCAAAAGAAAATTCTTAATTATTGGCTAGAACTTATATTTTTCGTAGCGGAGTAATCACAACACTTTATAAATACTTATGAAAAACAATTAATTTAATCGAATGAATTCAATGCTCAACATTCCATTTTTAGAGAGATCTGTGATTTAATTAGAAAAGTTAAAAGGAAAATACGAAACGTATACAGGGAAGGAAAAACACACAACACCTCTCCTCAGATATCCCGACACACAGATATCTGCGGAGCACAACACAACAGAAATTTACACATAAAACACTCGCGAACTGAACGATCAATTTCAAACAATGAGAAATCTCATTGTTTTACAATTATTAATCAAGAGACGCGGTAGCGGCTCGACGCCAAGTATGAAAATAGACGCAGTCTGGCGCAGCCTCGTAAACACACTGGCGCAGCAGTAGTAAGGCTATACCAGTTCTAACTCAGGGATCTCAGGGGGGAGTGGGGAAGGTTTTGCGGGGAAGGATCTGCGGGGAAGGTTCTACGGTGTGGGGAGGGGGAAGGCTAGTTTTAACTAATGGGGGAGGGTCAGCGGTCCCTGCAAGGGATCTGTTTGATCTTATGCGACAAGTGTCACTTTTTCTGAGAAAAAGAATGAAAAAAGATATTTATTACCAGAATTCTTTACAAAGATGTGTCACACCCCCAATGATAGATTTATGAGTTCCGTTACACATTTTATAATCTGCAGAGACAGATATTTTTACCAGATTGCGTAAGAATTTTCTTTTGAAAAGTCACGTGCCGACTTTTTATCTCAAGTTTCAACCTCGGGGAAATACATGAGATTTCGATTTTCCGCCAAAGTTACTAACTTCACGGTTAATGGGCCACTTTCATCTTACACACTTCAAAAGATTTCTAAGCGTCAAACTTCTGCAATAATTGATTTATGTATCCTGGTCACATTGAGATCAGATTGCGCAAGGATGGTCATTCGCGGTATTTTCTTTGAAAAGGCACTTGCCGTAGCGCCCCCGCCTCCACATACCCCTCTCCACCACTTGATCCAGAATCCCCATAGCTCTAATACTATAGTGCTTCCTCCCCGCAACACTACCCCCCCCCCCCACTGCCCTATATCCTTCGCAGTCCCCTCAGCTGTAGGGTCCCAGAGGGGACGAGATGTGTGAAAGAGAGAGATGGCTAGATTGGAAATATAATGAGTGTGAAAGAGATGGCTAGATTGGAGGATGGGTAAATATGAGAGTGAGAGTGAGATAAAAAAAAAATAGATCTATGCTTGGAAGTATATTTTGAACAATATTATTTCCCGAAAATTCCATTCCCAAAGTTGATCTCAAGATGGATAGATGTGCGAGTATGTATGCAATTCATCCGTCGAAAGAACCTTGGACATTGACGAAAAATGAACTCGAATCGATTCCCAAAGTTTTGCTCATCAAGAGACTCGGTAGAGTCTCGGGACAAGTACATTGACAGCCCTGTCGTCTGCTGGCCCGAGGCTCGCCGAGACTATACTTTCTCGAAACAAAACTTTTCGCGGTGGTGGGGGTAAAATTGGCATGTCATTTTATTGAATTACGAAGCTCAGAAGCAATTGAGGAACTTGAAAATTGAACTTTTAGCTAATTAAGAAATTCTCTTTCGATTGCGCCCAAAATCAGCATGATCGGTCGCGTAATTGCTGAGAAAAAACTTTGCACGGGCTCAAGATTATGCAAAAGTTACTAACACATAAAAATTTAACGTGTCTGTATACAACACCATCAAAGGCCTCTTGTCGCCAGCTATAACCCATTTTCATGAAAGCCAATCTGCAGTGACAGCTGCAGAGAGAGCAATGCCCCCACGGAAAAAATATATATGACAGTATATATCCAAGAATATATCTTTGGATATATGTAAACATATACACTAATATATATGTTAGGTAGCTGCAACATGGCTGTGGTATAGAGGTGGCATATATAAAAAATCTAAAAAATTTGCCCACTGGATATATGTTCGCATGTATGATGGCATGAATATGTCAAATCTACGTGACGTATATGTATTACAAATATATAGCGTAACTAGAGCGCATATACTATGCATATGCTCAACATATATGTAACGTAAACATTACATATATGCAGAATATATAAGGTACATATTTGTATATGTATATGCAATACGTCTATGTACTACATCTATGTAAATCATATATATCACATATACTACGCATATGTTTAACATATATACAACGTATACATACCATATATGTGGAAAATATTAATTTCATACATTTTATACATAAAAACCGCATATATTTTGTAAATATTCACAGCATATATAGCATACTGACAGTGCGTCCATCTTACATATACTCTCAGACTATATGTGGTATGTATGTGGCGCATACATAATATACATACTACGCGTTTCCAGCAGCATGCACGGCGTAAATATGTATATATATTATGCATATATACAAATTAAATTGTATGCCGAAAATATTTAGCGAATCCAAACGAAATTAAATTTTTATTTGCAACTTCAATATATTTATTTTGATAAACATGATTTTGGTCATTTGAAGTTTCATATATTTATTTTTTTCGCGTGGTTGATGGCTCTCCTCCTTTTCTCTGGACGCTTGACCCACAGTGTTACCGGTCAACGATGCTTAACATTACTGGTGTTCAGCATTGCTGTTGAAAAGATATACATGTACAAGCATTTGACAAAGTTTCGTTAAAGTGACTCCTCAATATTTTTGGTAACTCAGCCCAAAAAAAATATGACCAACTATTGCGGTAAGTATTTATGTTATTTTATTGAACAATTAAAAATTATATTATACAGCGGTTGCGTTTATTTTAACTTCAATAAAATTACCTTTTTTCGCGACAATTTTGTCGAAGCTTATGACATATACGATTTATGGCTTGGCGAAAAACCCGTTCTCGGAATCTTTCTTTGAACTTTGACTGAACAATTTCTGTAAAAATAAAAATAGTAACTATACAACCAGCCATAGAAAACTAAAACAACGTATGATTTTTTCAACCTCTAATGACATTAATTTGCTTTTTATCGAGTATTTTCAAATGTACGGTCGGATCTCTTGACACTCTTCCATCGTAAGAACTTGCCACCAATATCTCGCGAGGAAATAACGATATCAGTAAAGAAACAGTCATTCCCACTGGTGTTTTTGCAAGCATTGCTGATGATAATTGGTCTTCAGATATGAATACAACAGCGTCTTTACTATCTACTTGTTGCTATAATTTAAAAAATTATTTACATCAAGACATAACGTATGTATCAGAAAAGTGATTTATAAATGAAACGGAATATCAATTATTTTTGGAATTTTTTTTTATCGTCAAAAATACTTTTCAAACATTTATACAGAATTTGCACAATGTTTCAGGTAATGTGTCTAACCTGCAGTAACGTTTCTTGAGTGTTGAGTTTTCCGCTTATCACATGCTTTGATGATGCAATACCATCAATCGCCTCTAGTTTTTTTTCCAATATATCTCGAGAATCTAAATACAATTTTGATTTATTGGCAATTTTTATTATTATGGAAATTATTTTGTATCTATATAAAAACATATGTATATTTTTACCAGATACTGCTATAACGATGCCATCACAGCACAGCCAACCACCAAGTGGTTCTTTCTCTCCGTTGTGCCATTCTATTGCATACACTTTACTTGGATCTTCGTTTTCGCTAGTAAATGTGTCGTAATTAAAATTTTTGATATGTTTAGTATCAATTCCTGCGGTATACGTATTGTTATCCGAACCTCCGACCCACTTTACGAGAGCCCGCAATTTCTTAGCCACTCTGTGCAAGATATTTAAACCAATAAGAAAAGAATGAGCTATGCATATCCCTCAGCATAATTATTCAGTGTAGTGTACTCGAACAAAATTTTACAGAAAATGAAATTTTTTTAAAGTTCCTGAGACCAAATGCATTAATAGTATTAAAATTAGTTGGTAGTTTTGGTTAAAGTTGTACGCTGAGAAACATACGTATATATATTATATATTTCATGTAATATATTTAATTGGTACGTATCTCTGGAAGAAATGCTTACTTGGGCATGATTTTGGCTGCGGCGATCTAGTTTTTGCGTAACGAAAAATGGAGCAAACGATGTAGTATTTTTCAAACAACGAAAATTTTCGTCATCAAGCAAACACGTTTAAGATAATACCCCCAAAACAGTTGCCAGTAACGCATGAAATTGCAGTTTCGTCGATACGTTTCACTGATGTGATTGGTGCATCATGACATTTCAGAGTACAAGTAAAATGATGATTCTGAAGCTCTGCCCTTATGTCAAAATGACAGCTGGTTTTTTTATTAAAATGATAGCTGATGTGACATTCGAAATCCGTGTATTCAGAAATTCGACTTTTACTTTTACAGAGCTACCAACATTTACTTTTGAATGGGCAATTAAAAAAAATATTATTTTGAAACAAATCAAAATCAATGCAAAAGCAAAAGCTTTCAATTTTGAGATTTTCATTTAATCATTTGAAATTATTGTAAATTAAAATATTACGGGATTATCATTGAAAAGCTTACATAAACTTAGTAAAAATTTTCATCGCAATTTGAAAAGTGCTCAAAACGGGCTATCCCAAAACTGCACGACCAATTTGAATGAATGAATGAAAATTGGTACAGCGTATCTTGATACAAGTCTATAAACTCAAGTAAGAATTTGATTTCCTTGACATAGCTTTGTTTATAAGTAATAAGTAAAAAGGCTTGTTTTTTTACAAACTCCAAGGAAATTTTATTAATTTTTTTTTCAGTGGAAGCGTTCATTTATGATTGTGGTTACTACAAGTAGCATTGTTAAAAAATAAACTGTTTCACATAAACTATAAACACCGCACGTATAATTAAAAAAAAATTTAATAAGATAATCGACGAAGTGCAGAAGGAAGTTAAAATGATATGGGCTTGTACAAACCCGTAAGGGTATACGCATAAACAATTTAAAAAATATCAATTCAAGTGAGCAACTCATATTTATTCGGATGTTTACAAGCAACTGACAGCGAATAATCGGGCATAGATATGATCGTAACTTTTTGATCTATCATTGTAGCCTTAACAATTGCACGATGTGGGCACAGTTTTACAAACATTAAGTGTGTCAATTGCCGATTGGGGAAGAAAATGTTGCGCTCTTTCTCAAAATATTTTCCAACGGCGAAACATTTTTGCTTATTTTTTACTGTGAAAACCAAAAATATTTCAATTTCAAAAATTTCGTCACTTTTCAATAAAACTGTATAACTGTTACGCTTTTTAACTTTGGTGTATTTTTTGCTATGTACAATTTCATTCCCAACGAGAATACGTTTATAATATTCTATACGGCTGTCTGCGTCCATAGTAATATTCACTCGTTGCAAAGCCAAAAAATCCGGCATAGGCAATTTATCCATCAGTATCGCCTTCCCAATCAACCTTAAAGTTTCTATCTGTTTATAACTTTTTGGACATCTTTTTTTATTGGTCAATTGTTCGAGAAATTCACGTGCATGGGGCTTCAAAAATTCATTACAAATTTCGAATAGTTTGTGGAATGCACTGCGGGATCGAAAAGATTGTAAAATTTGTTGGTCAGCTGAGTTTGAGCTCTGTACAAATTTTTTTATTTGTTGATGGAAATCCTCATAACAAAAAGCGCTATGAGACCACAGTGGTCCCCAGTTGACGACGCTTTGTGACAAATGAGTTAGCAAATGAACATTGAACGACACATGTTCTCTTCCATACAATATTTCTACACCTCGGACAAATTGAAAAAGACATCGTTGGGCATAATAAATTTCAGTTTCTAAGATAGAAGTTTTGAGCAAGATTGAAATTGCTTCTACTAATAAACTCCAATGCCGGACGTATCTACTTGGCAAATACTTTTTTAAAACTGGTAAACTATAAAACAAAAGCCATATAACTAGTTCATGCGCTTTCAGATGTCGGCGATCAGTTGAAAATTTTCGGGGGGTTCTCGAAATATCCATCGATGGTTTGATAGAAAGTAAAAATTCATCAATTTCGTCAACATGGTGACCGATGTAAAAAATCGATTCATGATATATTGAATCAAACCATAATTTAAGAAACTGTCTACACACTCCAAGTGGAACACAATGCATCCAATCAACCACTAGATTTTCAATAATGTCAAAATCCGGTATATCGCACAAAGTTGAGCGACCTTTTATACCTCTATCATGTTGCTCAGCAAATATTAATGTTTCTGCATGAGTACGCAGACCCTCACCATATGCGTTTCCTGTATCGTCTATTGGATACACGCGTACATTCCCCCTCCCTTTAGCAATCTCCTCTCCTTCATGCTTACATAAACCACAACCGTAACGACCGCGAAAAGTTTTTGAGCATCTAAGTTCAGGCCGCTCTACCGAATCACATACGCCAAGCAAAATTCGGCATTTTTTGTGATATGTCACATTATTGTATGTATATTGAAATCCAGCTTCAAATAATGATTTCGCTTCATCGACAAATGGCTTAACGTATTCGTTCATGTTAGGTTTGGTATTACCTAAATAAACACTAACCAGCAGAATATGGTGCTTACGTTGCTGTGGATGAATTTCATTAATTGTGCAAACGATAGGTGTTATAGACCGATGAGAACTGTTAAACATCGGTGTTGCATCAATACTGAAATTAACACTGATCATACTCTCCAGAATGTCATTTTCATAGTCTTTTTTGTAAAGATGTCCATCCAATATATCTTCAATTGCATATGAACATTTTTTTTCACGCCTATTAGCATACAATAGATCACAGTGATGTCGTTCGCAAAAGTTTTTCAGCTGTTCAGTTAAAGATAAATACAAAAAATATTCGCCATATTCCTTATTTTGTTTTGTGCATATGTCAATCTCGCATTCATCGCATCGTAATATCTGCTGGTGGTTCGTTTCGTTATTCTCTGTTCTCGATTCAGCTCCAACATAAATACCACAAGAAGGACATAGATGTTGGATTTGTATAGGTATGGTGTGTTGATTAATTATTTTTTTGAAATGATAATTGGATGTAAAATGTGAAGGCGCGTCAGCAATGACATCAGAGAATTTTGTTATGCATTCCGCCAATTCATTATCAACGTTTTTCCATAATTTCATGGCTAGTACCAATAAAGTTCGTACCAATACTGTTATCGGGTAACGAGTACCAGATAATTCTTTTTGAAGAATCACCGAATTTCTGCATGGAGGAATTCTATCATCGTGATCGTCTTCGACATTGATATTGATTTCCATATAATTATTTTCATTATGATGACGCTTTTCTTCATGACTTTCATTTAATTCTTCTGAATATTCATCGTTTCGGGCAGATGACGTATAACAGCAAATTTCTTCATCGAAATGTTCCTTAAAATATATATTTATATATACATTGAGCACTGGTCCATTTTTTTTTTCGAGTGGACTTACGAGTTATCACTAAACATCAATTCAACAAACAAAAAAATTCCTATGAGAAACTGCGTTCAATCGCTCAATATTCAAAGGAGTCTACGACTACGTTTACACGGAACTCTTATTCCGGTTCCTCTATATACCTGATATAACTATATATACACTCAATGTCAACTTTTATGTATTTTTTATATTATTGATTGATTTCATTTCGAGTGAATATAATCGCGGCATCAAATTACGATGGAAATCACATTCGATATAGCTGTTACGCCACGACGAAGATAATCGTCAATGAGAAGAAAGTTGGGATATATTTCTATGTCCAGCGTTTTTTAAATTTAAACATCGTAATTTTTTTACAAGTAAAAAAATAAGTTTTTCCGGGCAGAATTCTGACTTTAGGATTAAAACCTCTGCCACTTCATGAAAAATACATTCAAAAAATTAACTCTCTTCAAAGATTGGTTTTTTTGTGAATTTTCAGAAAAAAATTTTGTTTCGTTTTTGAGTTGAAGCGTACAGGCGGAATCGTGGTTACCACAAGTAGCACATTGCAAAAAACTGCTTTAAAAAAACTACAATCATACTTTTTACAGTTTACTATTTTTTTCGAAGTGGAGATTTTTTTTTGTAAACCACTCTTAATTTGGTAAATATTTAGAATTGCGATTACATGTATAATAACGCAACGAAATTTTTCACTTGTCGTGACTTGAAAAGATCATAACTAGTAACATTATGTTCTGTCACCATGGTTTTTTTTATAACCAGCTTTTTTATTGTTGGTTTTTAGTGTTCCTGGGTATACAATTTCGGGGTTCCAATCTTTTTTTAAGTTGGAAAATTTTCCAATATTTTTATTGTTCGCCATTCAACATATGTATTACGAAATGTTCTCATGGTCAATTCCCTATTTTTTTGCGGAACAGCTATCAAACGTGATTTCCAATGTAATTGGATGCTATGATCTATATGATCATATATCTTCAAATAAAATTAACAAACAAATTTTGAAGATTTTTTTTGCATCAGTCTAATGTCCATAGATACTTCCACTCAAAAGTTTGGATACGCTGTTCGAGATTTCTTGCCATTATAAAAGTTAAATGGCTCGGTGAAAACGAACGATAATCGAATTAAGCAGCCAGTGATTTGAAATGGACCAATTGAGCTTAATTTTTGTCAGTCCAATTCGTGACGATTTTTTTTAAACCTGATACCCGCCCTTGAACGTGACTATTCTTTTGCTATTTTATAACCGTCGAAAATTGAACGCGCAGCTTGTGAAATTTTTTCCATGCTCTTCGAAAAAAAATTCCGAAAAAAAATATTAAAAAATTTTATTTCGAATAAAAATTCCATTTTTTTTCGAAAAATCTCAATTTCCGACAAAATAGTGTTTGCACACTTTTCAGCCTGAGTGTATAATCTTGCTACTTCCGTTTAATGTGTAGTAAATGTTATCACTCACATCATTTTTAGAACCGGAGGATCGACTTTCATTGTCACAATGCATTTCTAAATCAACGATAACATTGCTTGGTGATCGTCTCGTTTGGCATTGTTCGAACATATTGAGCGCATCGTTTCCAGATGCATTTTCAACCACCTTTTAGCAAAATACACAGCGTTAATGATTTTTAATAAAAAGTTTAAATATAATAATTTATAACCATTGGAGTGAATTTTTTTATGTGGTATTCCACAGTCATTGTCCAATTGTCATAACAAATATATGAATATGAAACTGTTGTTATCGTTTTTTTTTTTAATCATGAAAACACATATGTAACTTGACTTTTTTATACTAGCGAAATCCTTGAATATCAATACAAAGGTTTCAGACAGAACGTATGTTTATTATGACTGGATGTTTTCGATCAACGGATGTTATTGCTTATCTACACATCGAATGTTAAGCTTATGAAACATTATATTATAATATTTATAAGTTGAATAATGATTCAATAAATATATACGTTTTTCACTCGCTCTTGAGCTCTAATCTTAGCTTTCCAATAGTTCCTTGTTCTTTTTGGTACTTTATCGACACTGCCGTGATGAAGATACTTCTTATACGGACCTCTTTTCTTTGACATATTTAGACTTTCCGACGGAATATTTTTCACACTCAAGAAAAAGAGCACATGAATTTTGTTCACCTACTGCGATACATCATTTTTTAAATAAGTCAAACTCGAATTTGGGCAGAAAAGAGTAAGTTCAGAGTTATTATTTCATTCGAACTCGAGCGTTGTAGCAAGTCCATTTAGATTGACATAGGCGCGGTGCCAAAACTGCAACTTCATGCAGTAATCATGCACTTCTTCTGTCTATAAATTGACAGCTCGAATTTGTTTTATTTACAACGAAACTTTTTGCCATCGAAAATCTTCACATCGTTTTCTTCAATACAGGTTTGAAAAGCCTAATCAACACAACCCGAATCATGCCCAAGTAAGTGTTTCTTTCTCGAAAGCAAATGCATAAGTGTATACGATTGTTTATATTACTTATAAGAGGACGATTACGATATCAAATTTGATTATTGCTGGCATGGAATCAAAATATTATTTTGAAAATAAATTTACCCGTGCATAGGTTAACTAAGAAAATTTGGGCACTCGTTAAGTGGGTGGAAGATAAAACTTACACGGCTGGAATTGATATTAAGCATATCAAAAATTTCGATTACGAAACGTTTATCGATGAAAATGAAGATCCACTTAAAGTATACGTAGTAGAATGGCACGACACCGCGAAAGAACCACTGGGTGGTTGGTTGTGCTATAATGCTCTGGTTATAGCAGTTTCTGGTGAGAATATAGTTTTCATAGATACTGAAGGTAAATTATTGTACAAAATAGGCAACTATAAATAATTATTGTTGTCCTTAGGCTCATTAGCTACTTTGAAAAAAAAACTCAGCACACTTGATGGCGTTGAATCACCGAAGCGCATAGTAAACAGAGAGCACGATTCTGAAAGTGAAATATTTTCGGAGGTAAGAAATATTCTACATCCTTATGCAAAATATGTACGGATTCTTTTTTTCGCTAATCTGATTTAACGGAGTAGTTTTGCCACATGCACGTTCAAAAGTTAACTCTTAGGCTCATTTCTGAAAAATTATATAACTTATGGGCTATTCTAATAATGTTAGTTGTTGTATATTATAAGAATGAAAAAACATAGAATTTCGAAAAAAAATGTTCGATATAACGTTTAGACTTTGAGAAATAACCACATTTCGCTGTATCTTCAACACTAAAGGGTCAAAACTCTCGATTTTTTTATACAAAGTTTGTCATACGTTTTTCTGTAATTGAGGGAAAAAAAGAAAATGATCTGTAGAAGATTTTCGAAGTTATTCCGTAAAATGTGGATTTAAGAAATTTCTCCCCATAAGAACGCGTGTATAACTGTGCAATCTTTGATTCTCAATATCTCTAATACGAGGTTGTGAGTCTTTTTTAAATTTTGCATACAATTTCACAACATTGCCCTGAACGGTTCCACAAAATTAAAAAAATCATAGTTACGCTCTGACAAGGCTACTACTTTGAAAAAAATTATCAATTTGCAATTATAAGGTTAACAACGATGAAAGGAAATCTGTGCATTCACCACAGCGGGAAAATTCATCATCTGTTTCAAAAAATCCCGAGATTACCGGAGACAACTTCGGTAAACAAGCATCGCCACAGGTACTTGAATTATTCTCCAATGCTTTCTACAATTTTTATATGCTTCCTCCGTCAATCATTTAAAAAATGATTGAAAACAATATATCTTAGCATGCGCTTGATAATGGAGAGGAAGAAATTGCCGATTACCCATTAAAGCGAAGGAAGCTACAGTTTACACCTAAGCGTCCTGTGATTATCGAAGACAGCGATGAAAACGAAACATCATCGCAAGTGAGAAACCATTCGTCAATGTTTTTCAAACTCTATGTGCATTTTTCGTCGTCTCTCAAAAAGTATATTTTGATTTTAAGAATGAGGATGACGAGAGCGAAGCAGAGCCTTTAGAGCCTCCAGAGCTTAAAAAAATGAAGTTTGGATTCAACCGACGCAAGTTATCCGATGGAGAAGACACTGCACTACAGGTTGAAAAAATTTAGTTCACATTTGACAGATCTGTCATATTTTTTTCATTCTGTTGTAGTGACTGTGTAAAAAATAATAATTTAAAATCTCAACTCTCGGTAATGAACGAAAAAAAGTAATAAATCAAACAAAAATTCGATTATTTGAACCACTTAATTTGGTCGCTGAAACTAGTATTGTTAACTACAACAATATTATTGTTAAAGTAACGAATTTCATTTAGTTTGCCTTATTTCGTTGACCCAACGAATCTCTTTTGTCAGAGTAACACTACAACTATGAGTCAATCCTAATCATGTGCACTGCGCTCTCTTTTTTGAAAAATAAGACTACTATGCGTATGAAGTAATGTCAATTATAATATTAATATTTCTTTATGTACTACGTATAGAAAAGAACCACCACTCCAGGTGCAATTCGACCTGTTAATGTAACCGTGGATGATTATCAGCCTTCTACTTCCCAATCAACACAGTCGAATGGATATGTAACCATAGCTGATTTAAAACTAGGTATAATTTTTAAACGAAATCTGAAATAAAAGATAAGACTTAGTTTTTTTCTGAACAAGTTAACCTCGGGCCAGTACACGACAAAACTGTCAAATTACTTGTTCCGAGACTCTCGCTAGTCTCTTGATTTTATTGAAAAATTTATATACTTAGCAAAGTTTCATTGCATTTGTTTGTTTAAGCTTTGGGAGAGTTACAATCGAAATTGTTGCCAGTATTGAAAAATCTACCATCTGTCCCCAGTGATGAGACACCATCATCGAACAGGGACATGGTAAAACAATCCAGATTTTTGTCGCAGTTATTATTTGCAATCACCTATATATAAGGTATGCTTATTTCTAAATACAGAAAGAATTGGGGCGCGCAGGCAGCAACATTTTCATCACATACAGTGAGTACTCACTGGCAGAATCGACGCTCACGCCCACGGCGATGGCAACTGCTTTGCTTAGAGCTGTATTTTCGGAGAAGACATTACTAGAGAGTAATTACAAAGGTGGAGCTGCGAAAAATGTGAAGGATGCAACAATCCGACACAAAGCTCTCGATAAAAAAAAAATCGAAGCAATTAGAGGTAAAAAAAATTACGGAGTATTGTAATCACACTAGTTTTAATCCGACGAATAAATCCGCAACAAAATATATCTGCACGGGAAAATGTGCGCAAGATAAAATTTCGACTGACGATATTATCAACGTCGGCAACTCACTATTGAGGTACACTGTTGATCGATTCGTGTGTGATTAATTTATTTACATAGATATTTTTTGTCGGATATTTCGTTGCCAGATAATATCTTACATGGCTATTTTGCGCATCTAATGTATTAATGAATAAGAACGATACTTGTTTTTGCAGACACGGTAAAACAACGTTTCGGTAAAGATTTTAAAGAAGGCGATTTTGGCAGAGCTATAAATGTTAAGTGCAATAAACTTAGACAAGCTAGTCGTCATGCAAAGGTACACTTTTTTCTCTTTATGAATATAAACTTACCTCAATACGGAAGTTTTTAACTATTTTCATGTAGTCAAGAGACGCGGTAGCGACTCTACTGCAATTATTGAAAGTGAAAAGCCACCGCGAGTCCTGTTGCACTCTTATATACTCGAATATGACGGTTTCCTGTAAATATTTCCTTTAATAATTGACTCTTTCGATTTTCAGCCTAAAGGACCAGAAAAATGAAATTGGTACAGTTTACTATGAAGCTTCTTTCACCTTCAGGAAGTTTTTAGCACTCGTTGTTTCTTGTTATTTAAATATAATAAACATAGTTTGGTAAAAAGACCAAAATTCAAAACTTGTGCTTCGAACATCACTCATTTCTTTTTTGAATGTTCACTAAATATATGTTCCCCCCTTTTATCTTGTGTTCTTTACACTCGCTCTTTCATCTTATGCGTTCAGTGAATTGAAATATTGTCATGAAAAAGTATATGTATTATCCGGTGCTTGAAAAATAAATATATGAAACTTCAAATGACCAAAATCATGTTTATCAAAATAAATATATTGAAGTTGCAAATAAAAATTTAATTTCGTTTGGATTCGCTAAATATTTTCGGCATACAATTTAATTTGTATATATGCATAATATATATACATATTTACGCCGTGCATGCTGCTGGAAACGCGTAGTATGTATATTATGTATGCGCCACATACATACCACATATAGTCTGAGAGTATATGTAAGATGGACGCACTGTCAGTATGCTATATATGCTGTGAATATTTACAAAATATATGCGGTTTTTATGTATAAAATATATGAAATTAATATTTTCCACATATATGGTATGTATACGTTGTATATATGTTAAAAATATGCGTAGTATATGTGATATATATGATTTACATAGATGTAGTACATAGACGTATTGCATATACATATACAAATATGTACCTTATATATTCTGCATATATGTAATGTTTACGTTACATATATGTTGAGCATATGCATAGTATATGCGCTCTAGTTACGCTATATATTTGTAATACATATACGTCACGTAGATTTGACATATTCATGCCATCATACATGCGAACATATATCCAGTGGGCAAATTTTTTAGATTTTTTATATATGCCACCTCTATACCACAGCCATGTTGCAGCTACCTAACATATATATTAGTGTATATGTTTACATATATCCAAAGATATATTCTTGGATATATACTGTCATATATATTTTTTCCGTGGGGGTGACTACTACGTTCACACGGAACTCTTATTCCGTATTAATTAATCGGGTTTATTATGCCCGATATATATGTATAATCGCAAAAATCCCCTCACGGGGAAAAAAACGTGGACAAGTACATTGGTGATCCCTTGTTTCCCTATGATATTAAAAAAATCCAAAACGCCGCTTAGAAGAATTCAAAAAAAGTTACAAAATAAGTTGAGATCTGTTGAAATATACGTGGCCAAATACGGGAAGCTTTACTGCGTTTCAATAAATTTCCAAAGACGGTTTAATGTTTATAGAAAAAATAATCAAGTTTGGAAATTCAACTATGTCACCAACCAAATTGCAAACGTAAAAAAATAAGATCGTAAAAAAATTGTGAACGAAGTACTTGGCGAATTCTTGATCATGATCTATACACTACGCTTATTTCATGGAAAAATCCTCGCCAAGTACTTCGTTCAGAATTTTTTTACGATCTTATTTTTTTACGTTTGCAATTTGGTTGGTGACATAGTTGAATTTCCAAACTTGATTATTTTTTCTATAAACATTAAACCGTCTTTGGAAATTTATTGAAACGCAGTAAAGCTTCCCGTATTTGGCCACGTATATTTCAACAGATCTCAACTTATTTTGTAACTTTTTTTGAATTCTTCTAAGCGGCGTTTTGGATTTTTTTAATATCATAGGGAAACAAGGGACCACCAATGTACTTGTCCACGTTTTTTTCCCCGTGAGGGGATTTTTGCGATTATATCACTACTTTTTTCTAAAATTTTTAAATATTTTGGTTCATATAAACTCCTATGGAGACTGTAAATAATTACAATCCGCACTTTTAGCTTGTGAATATAACCCATAACTGTTGATTTTATGTTGCATTTCTATATTTTGTAGATGAATATGTTCACTGCGAGATTTGAATACACAGGATCACGAAAAAAAAATGCTTACCAGTCTGTTCAAAAGTTTATTCTGAGATCATTTTTTTTTCACAATTTATCCAATTTACTCGCTAATCTCGCACTTTATCATTACAGAACTTCACTCAGAATCTCCGATGAATATTTTTATTAAATCCATTAATCGAAATTTTTCGGACGTCCTGCACTTGATTATGTCAAAACTCCGTTAATAACCGTTTCACTGTGTAGACGTCATACACTACGCTTACACGGCACTCTTATTCCGATTTGGTTCTAATGGGGTGTATATACATATATATCGGGAATAATAAACCCGATTAATTAATACGGAATAAGAGTTCCGTGTGAACGTAGTAGTCATTGCTCTCTCTGCAGCTGTCACGGGACACTGGCTTTCATGAAAATGGGTTATAGCTGGCGACAAGAGGCCTTTGATGGTGTTGTATACAGACACGTTCAATTTTTATGTGTTAGTAACTTTTGCATAATCTTGAGCCCGTGCAAAGTTTTTTCTCAGCAATTACGCGACCGATCATGCTGATTTTGGGCGCAATCGAAAGAGAATTTCTTAATTAGCTCAAAGTTCAATTTTTAAGTTCCTCAATTGCTTCTGAGCTTCGTAATTCAATAAAATGACATGCCAATTTTACCCCCACCACCGCGAAAAGTTTTGTTTCGAGAAAGTATAGTCTCGGCGAGCCTCGGGCCAGCAGACGACAGGGCTGTCAATGTACTTGTCCCGAGACTCTACCGAGTCTCTTGATACGCGATCAACAATCTATTCTTTGCAATGAAAGTTTGTTCAAACAGTACTCATCAACGCGGCGAATGTACGTTTTTTTTGCTACAAACATCGATGTTTCTATAAAATGTTTTTTCCTTCGTTCTCTTGCAGAAAACCGTTGTAGATTTATAGCTAGTATATTGAAAGAACGAATTTCGCATAATACCGCATCCACCGTGGTGAATGTTCAAAACGTCGTAACTCCCGTTCGTTGATTCTGTAAGCGAATGCCAAGACTGAGACACAATCAGTCGGCACTGGGCGATTTCAATTTCAAGATCAATAGACTGTGCAAATCAGATTAAAATATAAAATGCGCTGACAAAGAATGCTGTAACAGTAAGCTCGACGGAATATTCTTGGTTTTGAAACCAACGCTCGATGTTACGATCGACATGACAATTCGTTATCCCAATCGATTTGATAATGATACACGTTTAGACGGTATATGAATTGATATATGTGTGTAATCGTTGGGTGGGTTTGGAGCACCTTCGATGTGTGTGCGGAATCATTGGGTGGGTTTGAAGCACCTTCGATGTGTGTATGGAATCGTTGGGTGGGTTTAGAGCACCTTCGATGTGTGTGTGGAATCGTTGGGTGGGTTTGAAGCACCTTCGATGTGTGTGTGGAATCGTTGGGTGGGTTTGGAGCACCTTCGATGTGTGTGCGGAATCATTGGGTGGGTTTGAAGCACCTTCGATGTGTGTGTGGAATCGTTGGGTGGGTTTGGAGCACCTTCGATGTGTGTGTGGAATCGTTGGGTGGGTTTGGAGCACCTTCGATGTGTGTGTGGAATCGTTGGGTGGGTTTGAAGCACCTTCGATGTGTGTGTGGAATCGTTGGGTGGGTTTGGAGCACCTTCGATGTGTGTGCGGAATCATTGGGTGGGTTTGAAGCACCTTCGATGTGTGTGTGGAATCATTGGACGAGTTTGGAGCGCACTCGATGTGTGTGCGCAATCGTTAAGTGGAAAAAAAAAATAAGAAAAAAATAAAAATGTATTCAGATATCTGTTACGTACTCGTCATTGACTACGGGTGTGGCTGAAAGCGGGCACAAAAAAGAACATTTATCGACGAATTTTCCCCAGACGCGGAAATGAGTAATGTTTTCAACCGAATTGTTTTCATCGCGTCGTTACTAGTCGATTAGTTCTCAGTCGAATTATTTTTAGTCGAATTTTTTTAGTCGAATTGTTTTTAGTCGAATTGTTTTTAGTCGAATTGTTTTAGTCGAATTGTTTTAGTCGAATTGTTTTAGTCGAATTGTTTTAGTCGAATTGTTTTAGTCGAATTGTTTTTTAGACGAATTATTTTTAGTCAAATTGTTTTTTAGACGAATTGTTTTAGTCGAATTGTTTTAGTCGAATTGTTTTAGTCGAATTTTCCGTAGACGTCCGTTCGGTTTCAGGATTGGCGGTGTGAATTCAACCATTGACTATTATGTTCTTTTTTTTTATCACTGCTTGTGGTCTGAGCGAGAGAAATAAATGACTCATTTTTCCTTTTATTTTTAATTCACGATTGAAAAACAGAGCGACTGGAGAATCGAGCCAAGAAAATTAAAACTCAATAATAATAACAATTTTTTTTTGTAATTATCCAAATTGGACAAAGCAAAGTTGAATTGTATCGAATCATGAGAAAGCCAAATATTGAATTATATCGAGTCATGGCGCGTCAGCCAATGCATCCAATTTGAATAATCATTTTGAATGGTAAATAAAATGAGACTTCTGGGCAAATAAAAAAATAAAGGAATATAATAAATTAGGTGTAAGAAATCAAACAAACCAGGTTTCCAGGCTCCTAGTCCTTAAGAAGTAAAAGGAACATTTTTTTTGTTTTGTTTTTGTTGAGAGAATCACTAGAGGCGTGAGCAAAATAAAAATAAACTAGCCAAGATCCAAGTAAGCAGGATTTCCTCTGAGTGACCCGAGGCGTGTACCGCAAACAATTTTTTTTTTTGTTGTCAAATTTGAATAAGCACATCATCGTTGTTGAAAATAACTTTTGTTCAGCGTTCTCGTTTTCTTTTCTACCCGCTCTCTTCGTTCACGTAGATCAAACTCACGCGTAACGGGGTGGTGGTAAAACGAACCGTTACAGTATGCGTAATATTCTTCCTACACGTAAAAATTAAGCAATTGGTATTATTTAATATTGTTGAACATGACCAGTATTGGGAACGACCAGCGATGTTCACTGAGCCATTTCTATTGTATCCGAATTTGTGAATACGGTAGAATGTAATTCCCTATAAAAAAAGTCCAATTCATTTTTTTTAAATATTTTCAATCGTATCCCTATAATTCTATTGGTAAACAGAGAAATAATTTTTACTTATGCGCTGTAATTTTAAATCTATGCTTCTACGCCTGCAAAATTTTGTAACGATGTTGGCAAATCGTAACAATATCAAGAAAGAACTATCGGCAACATTTTTAAATTCTTCGTACTAAATGTGGCATTAATATCTACGAAATAGTGTCTTACAAAAATACTTGTTCTCGCTTCTGTAAGCATCGTGCAGCATTCTGTGTTAAAAACATTGGTGTCGTATTTGCAAGAAAAAATGGATGACGCGGTTAAGTGTCTTCTTTGTGATGAAAATCTTTCTGTTGAAAAAACTGTACATGTGAAAAAAAAGAACTTGATACAATAATAAAATCGAGTGAAAGTAGAAAAGATGGTAAATCCGACATACTGAAATGACTAAGTTCCCTAGTTGTGCATGTTTCGTGTCGAAAAGAATATACTCGGGAAGATAGTATTAAGGCTGCGTTTAAAAATACTACAGGAACTGAGGTCTCCTCGAGTTCTCCAATAAAGCTTAGGTCGTCGATCCCGAATTTCGATTTTAAAAAGGCATGCTTATATTGCACAGAAACCATCGATGGGGCATTTCATGAAAAAAGAGAAGAAGAAAGTGATCAGTAAACGTTTAAAAGTGCATCGTGTCCGAATCCTTCAAGTTAGAGGCAGCATTATACAAGCAGCGGAAAAGAGAAGAGACAAATGGGCTCGAGAAGTGTTGCTGCGGTTGAAAGGTATTTCGGACTTGGTCGCTGCTGAAGCGATATATCACGAACGTTGTTCTGTGAATTTTTTCAAAAAACCAAATACCGGAGCGAAGGGTGGACGTCCAGTGATGTAACGTCGGCCATGCAAGTGATTTTCGATTTCATTGAAAATAGTGACGACTGTCAGTTTTCAATGCCCGACCTGATTAACCTATTAGAGGATTACGTTCCCAGCGAACTAACAGTAAAAAAAAAACTAAGAGAAAAATATGGTGACGAGATTATTATAGCGACAAATAAGAAAAAAAAAGTACGATCGTATGTTTTCGAAACACAGGGTATCAAATTTTATCCAATAATTGGTATGAACAAAGAAGAGTCAATGAACGGGAAGAACGCCTTCGAGTAGTTACTGCAGCTGCAGCCATAATTCGAGAAGATATTCGCTCCCAAATACACGATACGTCTGTATATCCGTCAACCGATGACTTTTTGAAAGACGTTAAAAACTGCATACCGGAAACTCTCAATATTTTCTTGGAAAACGTTATAGCGAAAGGAAGAAAATGCCAATCAGAAACGCTCGAACGAAAATGCATTTCAATAGCGCACACTATTATATTGGCGACCAGGCCAAGATCATTCTTGTCACCACTATTGATCAGCGTTGCTGCTTTTTTATACAGGAAGTTTGGCTCCAAAAATTTAGTGACGCTGCTTTCTAGCTTGGGCTCTAGCGCATCGTATAATGAGGCACAATTATTAGAAGCTTCAGCAAGTTTACAACCTGACGCTGAAATGTCGATAGGAGGGTTTTGTCAATTCGTTTTTGATAATGCGGACTTTAATATCTGCACCATCGACGGATTGAACACATTCCATAGTATGGGAGGGATCAAATGTGTTACTCCTTGTGAAGCAATTCTTCCTAAGCCAGCGATTACCAAAATTTCGAAAATTCCAACAGCTGAAAATTTCGGAAAGAAGGGCGTGATCTCATTAAAGTCATTCGAAAACGTAGATGGAAAAGGGCTGAAGAATATCCTCATCGGTAATCTGCCATGCTTGGAAAATTTGGATGAAAACGTCCTACGGCCATCACAGTGTGACGTGCTTTGGATGTGTGAAAAGTTTAGCGAGGCTGCTAATATCCCTGGATGGAGAGGCTTTATGGAAACGTTGAACAGTGAACAAAAATTTGAGCGATCAAAAGTAATTTGTTTACGTTTTGTAAATTCACCACCGAGCAGCTATGACATCATTTAAACTGTGTTGCGTGCAGCTGCCGAAGAATCCCGAAGGTTGAGCATAAAAACAACGTTTGTCACTTTCGATCAACCCCTTTACATGAAAGCACGAGATATTGTAGCGGCAATGTGTAAAGATTCAGACTTGGGTAATGTTGTACTCCGACTCGGAGGATTTCATCTTCTGATGTCGTTTCTCGGCAGTATCGGTTTCATTATGGCAGGTAGTGGCCTAAAAGATTTATTGAGTGTGATATATGCTCCACTGTCGGTCGAAAAAATGCTGTCAGGGCATGCTTATGCACTAGCAATTAGAGGGCACTTATTAGTCCAATTAGCTCTGGCAAAAATTATCTTGCAAGAAGTGAATCTAAACGCCGAAGAGCGTGAGACTATTAGAGACATTTTGTATGACTTCAATCATAACCCTCCGACATTGACATCAATTGCAGCAGAGCCTTTAATTCGGCAGATTCAGGAAAAATTCACGCTACAATTGCAAAAGACTGAAGACAAGAGTCTTACCGCATAATTATGGATTCAATATTTTGACATGGTAACTTTGATCAAACAATTTATAGTCTGAGAGAGAAGGTGACTGGGCGGCCCATTTGCAAATTATACAAAATATGTTGCCATTCTTGCATGCTAGTGGCCACTTTCCTTACGCTAAGGCATGTCATCTTTATCTTCAAGATATGTTAGACTTGGAAACTCATATGGATACTGAAGAATATCTTAAATTCGTCGAGCAAGGATTTTCCACCATTAGAAGAACTGACAAATTTTGGTCTGGAACATGGTCGGACATGGTTATTGAACAAACTTTAATGAGAAGCATGAAAGTCGTTGGTGGCCTCACTGGTCGAGGTTTCACGGATAGTATTCTCGGCAAGTGAACTTTGACAATGCCTGCCTATCTGGACATCTGTGATAGGTTAGAACAATTCTGTGACTTGTCTTTTGTTAGTGGTGAACAGCACGTTGATTCAAGGGAGTCGCGAATGGAACGAGACAACGAAGACTTAAAGCGATTACAGCATTGGCTGACTTTCCATGATCCTTTCCCGGTTTCTGATAAAATTTTTTCAATCACGATAGATTGTTACAATGCATTAAAATTTGGAGTGCAAGGAATCAAAAAAATTATTGGAAATAATTTCAAAGATGTAAAGTTCAAGCGTGTTGACAAAGTTCATCCTCTGGCTACAGTCAACTCTGCTATCAAAATCCACGACACGATAGTACCAATTGATCCTCTGTTGCTCTTTCAAAGAATTATTATCGCAAAAAAAAATGACGAACAGTTAGTCGATTACCTCGAATACGAATTGGCATCTTATCCGCTGCCTCTATTCAATGATGTAGATATGCGGAAGACTAAAAAATCTGCACTGTACGATATTTTCGAAGAGTCACGTGATCGTGTGAATTTCAATGATTGCACACATGTCATTGACGGTGGGTACCTCTTGCATCGCGTAATTTGGCATCACAATCAAACATACCTATCAATATGCACGACTTACACAAAGTATGTTAAAAACCATTTTGGAGCAACTGCCATAATTGTATTCGATGGTTACAACAACAGCGTTTCCAGCATTAAAACATCGGAGCAATGATTAAGGTCTGCAAAAAATACGAGTGCTGGCATACTTTTTGATGAGACAGCCACTGTCACACAAAAAAGTTTCTGGGCAATGAAAAAAATAAGGCACGTCTTATTTCAATGTTGTCAGAAAAATTCAAGACCGAGGGTTTTACCGTTAAACAGGCAACAGGTGATGCTGATACTCTGATCGTCACAACTGCGATAGAAGTATCTTCATTAGAAGAAACTGTGATAGTTGGTGAGGACGTAGATCTCCTTGTTTTATTAACTGCTCTAGCTCCAAAAGAACGACGTATATATTTTATAAAACCAGGAAAAGGAAAAGCCGAACAGAAGATTTATTGTTCGTGTACTTTACTAGTACATTATGCACCAAGGACGCAAAATGTATCATTCGCGGCGAGTGCGAGCTTTGGCCGCCGAGCGCAGCGAGGCGCCAAAGTCGCACGAGCGCGAATGTTGCTCAAATGAATTTTATATCTAAATGATATGAAGTATACATAGATCATAGGTAAATACAATAACTATTCAAACCCAGGCTAGGGGGGTTTGATTGACTCAATTATGATTTCAAAGTTACCTCTATTGAGGTAATTATTTAAAGCAATCATTCGTTCTACGATAGTAAATTGAATTTGCTAAACATGTTTTTCACGTGATATTTTGGATTATTTATTTCAATATGTATTGTAAGAAAATAAAAAATTTACTATATTTGATATTATTTTTATTAAATTTAATGTTTTAGAATACAACTGTTTTTTAACATATATAACATAACGATGAAGTTAAAAGTTGAACAAGAAAGCGTTATTTACAATAACAGGTATAATTAAAAAATTTTTTTTTGTCTTGAACAATTTTGATTGTAACATTACAATTACTAAATTGAAAAAAGGAATTTTTGTTAGAATTTGATTCCTGGTTTGATTTCACGTTTATCGCGTGGACAGAGTTTTCATCTTTAAACAAAGACATATCATCGTCAAAAAAATTTTGTGGCACAATTAAATCATTAGAAAATACATCTCCCTTTATTGTTTGAGAATTTACAGAACTGTTTGTAATATCCAATAAAAACGAGTTGCTTTCTTCAATAGAGATGGGCGTGCTGCGTTTTTTTTTTACGAGGAAGCATTAAAAACCCAAAAGTTCCCCTAGGGGAAAAAAGGTCAGGACAAGTACATTGACGGTTGCTTCTTTCCTGATGATATCGAAACAAGTGTGGAAAAAAAATTTTCCATAAAATAAGAATTGTGAAAAAAAATTCCATAAAAAAAAATCATGAACCTTGCTGAAAATTATTTCACCACAATTGAAAAAAAATTTACGAATTAGTAGAAAACGTATTTAAAATAAAAAAATAAATTTGTAATTATTTTGTAAAGTAGAAAAAAATTGAAATAGAATGTGAAAAAATGTTGAATAAACCACTCGAAATAATTGCGAACAAAAATAACTGAAAAATGTCGCTAGGATACATTTTTAAAACCGATGACCCATTTTTCTCATCTTATTCTAAAGGAGGATCGACTTAATGAGTTTAAAAAGTTTCCATCGAAGTTACGTGCAGCATCAAGAGACTCGGTAGAGTCTCGGGACAAGTACATTGACAGCCTGTCGTCTGCTGGCCCGAGGCTCGCCGAGACTATACTTTCTCGAAACAAAACTTTTCGCGGTGGTGGGGGTAAAATCGAAATGTCATTTTGTTCATTTTCGAAGCTCATGAGTCGTTCGAGGCCGTAAAGATTGAACTGGAGATTAATTAAGAAATTATCTTTCGAATGAGCCCAAAATTAATTTGATTCGTGGCGTAATTGCTGAGAAAAAACTTTGCACGGGCTTAACTTTATGCAAATGTTACTAACACATTCAGGATTTATACGTATCTGTATACGCGTACTGACCGCTACAGAAACCTGATTTTTGGTGCCCATGTTCACCAATCCCCGTTGAGAGAATTCTTGTTTCAACCAATGAGCGTTGAGAAAACTCCTCGGCCAATTATGTTGAAGCTACGAACTAGCTTGCGTGACGTACTTTCATCGGTTACAGGTCGTTTAGGCCACAACCATTTAAGCCAAAACCATTTGAGCCACAAAACAAGAGAGCATCGGCTAGTCAGCAAAGCTGAGCAGAGATGTCGCCATCACTGTTTTGTCGATAATCTGACAATTGTAGATTCGGCGAAGATACCCGAACGTGGACTTGATTTGACTAGGTTGGCAGCCGAGGTAGCACCCTCGATTCCAAAGTTCCAACGGAAATGATAGAATATAGTTTCAATGATTATGTGTATAATGCATGGCGAATGAGAAAAACATGAAAAGTAATGCCACAGTATCCTATGTTTTTATAATATTGTAAATAAAAGCTGCATTAATGTTTTCGCAAACAAAAATGATATTAATCAAATATGTTTATTAAAATGTTATGTATATAAACAAAAACGATGAACGAATTAATATGGACGATGTATTTGAAGTGGAAGAGGATTTAAAAAAAAAGTATTGGCGCTTAAATAAAGAGGAATCGAAAAGCATGGATGCGCGGCGTGTTCTTCATTTATTAAACTATTAATAAATATACAATGGTAAAATATTAATCTCATAGATGAAAATTATTTATTAAGTTGAAAAAGTGAAAAAATTACAGAGTAAATTATATTTTGTAAAACTCATGTATAGATGTAAAAGTATTAAATAGCAAACAAGAAATGATTAACGAACGAATCAATCAACTAAGTATTCCGTAGTTTTAATATGTAAAAATGATGCAACTGGTTTTGTTAAATTTGTGAAGAACAATTAATTGTAACAAACATGTTTTTTTTTTTACAGATTATTGAAAAAGAATTAAAAGTTGACAGTATAATTTTAATGATTATAAGAGCTTTGCGAGCCCAAATAGAATCGAGGAGTGTATAAAGGGCGCTAAAACACATTTCGATATTTTTAACGGATTCGGAAGAGCGGGAGCTGCACAGAGCTTCAATGCAAATGCCAAAGAGCAAGTGAAATGTATCGATATTCGAGTCGGTATTCGTGTTAATGTTATTGTTGTTGTTTGCTGTTGTGATTAGTCGTAGCTGGATTTTTCGCGGCTGGTTTCGTCGTTTCCTCGATCTCGAAAGCGCGTGCGTTGAGCCACAGAGAGCTACGTGGTGGAGTATCGGTGAGCAGGATTTCGCATAATATGGTTGTGCAGATTCCATCGTGTCGGTCGTATAAAACGCTCCGCCATCGTGGGGCAACTGCTTCGAGAATTCCGGTGGTAAGGAGAGAAGCGCGTGATCGCGTAGGGCAGCCAGCCAGTTTTAACTCAAACTTACGAGTTCTGGTTGTACCAGAGGCTCAGAAGACTTTCGTTTTGAAATTCAAAGCATCTGCGATGATGATAATCCTTTGCCCTGCACTTCCACTCAACTTGATTCCTAGTCTTTCTGACGGAAATTCTTGCACGACAAGATAGTGAATATGAGATGGCCTTTAGATCTAAAGAAGAAAATCCTGTCCAAGTCGATGGTCGTAGACCAGCAAACCGAATATCGGTAAAGAAATAAAAAAAAGTACAGAAGAAAATAAGAAGACTACACATTCAATAAAAATGTATTAGAAACAAATAGACTGAAAATATCTTGATATCATAGAATCGTGAAAATAGTTTCTTCTTCGATGTACAAAACTGCTTTTGGTTCACGCAATCGATGTGCATCAAGAAACCGAACAAAAAAAATTAGACGCAGGATCCAGGGTTTAATGAGGGACGATACGTTCAATTACGAATTATTTTGGGAGTACAGCTCATATGTGAACAGAAATATAAGAAAACTAGTAGAAAAATTATTTATTTTATTTCTTATTTAAATGTTCACAGCTCTCATTGTCCTCGTGTTAACGATCTTACAACAACAAAAAACACTGCATATGCGTAAGTAAGATAGAATATTAAACTGTACAATAAATTTAACCGTATTAAGGAAGGAACGAAAATTCAACTCGATGTTGTAAGTGTTTTGAAGTGATGGAGACTAATAATATATAATGTTAAGTAAAAGCAACTCATCATGGACAGAATCATTCATTCATGATTCATCATGATCATGAATCAGTAAACACACAGCGTTTACTGATTCAGTGTTTACCATTCTACAATATTCACTGTGAACTCTTTCAAACGGCCCAACAGATTTAGG
Organism: Campoplex capitator; assembly: GCA_037576405.1. Lineage (NCBI taxonomy): Eukaryota > Metazoa > Arthropoda > Insecta > Hymenoptera > Ichneumonidae > Campoplex > Campoplex capitator. Next base: position 80,483 of record JARBWI010000088.1, on the reverse strand, counting down.
AGACGTTTTTCGATGTCGTTGAAGGCGACATTGATGGAGTGGTTCTCGTCATGTTCAGCCGCAACCAGGAATTCTTCGTACCGTCGAATCATTTGAGATTTCCATTGCTCAACGAGCTAAAGAAAAAAATTCTATTAAAATTCCACTGGAAATGTATATTTATTAATTTATTTTCATAAAAACAAGCAAAGCCCAATCAAACAAGGAATCAGGGAGTCCTACACCCGCCAGTATGGAGACTGAAGTGCCACATTATAGCGCAACACAAACGAAGAAAAGAAATAAAAGGAAATGCCAGCGTAAAAACTGTTTCAATATTTCCCAGTATTCGACGATCTTACTATCCAATCAACAACGTACACTTGGAGACAACAACAAAACTTGGAGAATTACATGGTACAAAGTTATTCACTTACATTTTTCCATTCTGCAACAGTTTCTTCTCCTAATCCGAGAGCATTGAGGCGTTGAACAAGGTCTTCCCACCTTTTTTGTACTACCAGCAGTTCCATATCATTCTTTGCGCCAGTAAGAATGAATATATCAATTTCGGCCGCCTCCAAAATCAAGATCCAATGCGCTTTCATAACAATCATGTTCATTGAGCAGATCATTCGGGACGTCAGGTTTGGATCTACAATTGAACATTACAATTGTAATCGCATTTTCTCATCATAGTCGGTGAATTTTGGTGAACTACCAGGTTATTTCTTTTTCGTATAAATAATATTACCGAGACGAGGGAAAGCTGTGTTGTTTTCATAAATCGATAGTCCCAGTGCTTTCTCGAAGCACGGATGACGTTGAGGGGCTGAGAGAAGAAAAGGACTGCGACACTCACTGCACCGGTACATCTGTAATTTCACAAGAACATGGCATTTTATTCTTTGGACCCTGCATATAAATTGTGAGAACTTGAAAATCTGTAAAACCGTATGCACAAATAATAGCTCGGTAGGTAGTACTCGCATTAACCGGGTTGTGATCTCGACTGACAGAAATTGAAGAAGTCAATTAAAAAAAATAACTGAATAAATTTGAGGTTAGATATTGTTCCAATTGTTACATACGTTTCGCACGCAAAATAACAGTTATTTCATGAAACGATAATGATGTAAAAAAACGAATATTTACAATAATAATTAATAATTTAGAACAATTATCATTCATTCCTTCAATTAATATATTTAATTTGTTTATTTGCTCACCTTTAAAGTGATTTTTGGAGAAATAATCTCACTTCAACTGTTCAACATTCAAGTTGACAACAACCTCTGTCGCCAAATCTGAAATCTCTGAATTATCGATAAAAAACACTCGTTGCGCCATCATCTCAGTTGTTCTTCAGCATCTGTAACCGCTCGCTCACTGTTTCGGAACGTTTTCGTCAATACGTCCTCCTGAAAGTGGTTTTCGGTCAATCTATAATACCCTATCCGAAAAACAGAGGTTAGCCGTGCACGGCTAACCTCTTAACATCAAAACTTTATGAAACGTTCGAAAAAATGTAAACGTTCGTATTTTTTTATCTCCTATCAATGTTCATTGTAAAAACAAATCAAAATTTGGTTATTTTACACTAATTTATCAAAAAATAATTGAATCCTGAAAGAAACGAATTCTTTAATTTCCTCATTAACAAAGTGCCAGCAGCTTAAATATGGAAATTCATTTTCACATAAAAGATAGACTTGGAACAGTGTCAAATCAAGATATGATGATCTGAGCGACTCAGGTAGAGAATCGAACGAGGATACGAGCAACAGTTATGTAACTCCACCCTTGAGCTCCTCACAGCGTACACCAACTCATGGCTCTTTCTTCTTCGTTCGTCGTGGAAGTTAAACGGAAACCCTGTTGAAGAGAGCGAACGCGAACGAGTCTCGACGAAGCATGCGTAAATACGTAGACAACAAGATTAAAAAGGATGATAGCGCTATAAAAAATCCGTCCCATGCACAGGCTTACCTTCATTTGGAACTAAGTACTTCGCTAGACAGGTGACATACACAAAAATGAAATTCCTATCGATAAGTATCAAATATTTGCACATGGCATCTTCCTATATGATTGTTTCATAGATTTTTTATTTCATTAACAGGAAAGAATACACATCCGACACCGCTAAATGGTTTCAGCAATGGAACGAAAGAGTGTAAAATGGAGTATATCGTTGAAACATGAAGCAGCATCGTAAGTTCCAATCTGGGATTATCCAAAGTCGATCAAGGTTTACAATAAGTGCATACTAATTTTGATGTGAGTAGTCCGATTCGTGCAACGTCAACGGTGATGAAAAGAACGACTCGCAGGATGCAAATAGGTTCTTCCTATGAAAACTTACACATCGACCGGACTCTGAGAAAGAACTGACTTATATTATGTTAGCGATCCACAGTAAAAGGACAGGAATAATAAAGTTGATAGAAGCAGAAAGATGGGAAGTTATTGCGCCGGTTCAGTGTCAAATCAGCGAGCAATGACTCCTCCACGAATGATGAATTCCCATCGTGCAATATAGAAGCGTTTAATCCTAAAGATGTTTACAACGTTTACGACATTGTCCCCGAAGATTTGTTGAAACCCATGTACGACAGGATCGAGAAAATTATAGAAACCAGTACTGAGGGGTGAGTCTAAAAACATGTAATCCTGTATCCATTCCTGTGTTGAGTTAAACTTGATGTTTTTATTAATTTTGATGATCGTATTGCTTTTTGTATCTGTTATAAACATTTGGCGTAGCTCATTGATTCGTCGCTATGCTGGAAAACGTTTTGCTCGAGGAAGAAAAAGAAAGTCCACAAATAAATAAGAAACGAATGACCGCTATGGAATTATTGGCTGGCATACAAGCGCTCATAATTTTCAACCACGAACCTCAGTCTCATCTCTCGCTAGAAAATATATTGAGAGTCGCTCCGGTTGGCTCTACCCTATGGGAAAGAGTCACGGTAAGTCCAATAGACATTTTTTCAATAATTAATTCGCTATGGGGTTTCATCGATCGACGGAGTAATAACGCTCTATTTTTAGATTTCGGTTTGCGCGCTCACCAAATCGAATAATCATACATTAAATTATTCTATGCTTATGGAACAATTTGGCGATCCGATATTGCCTTACATTCTCACCGAAGATGAAACGGACAGAATTTAGAATCGTAAGTAATCTAACGGACTTCCAATCACGCGTCCTCATGGAGAAAGACAAAACGCTTTTCGAGATTCGTCGCTTCGTGGTCCTCGACGTGAAATCAGGTGAAAAAATTGTATTTGAAATATTTGCTCTGAGCTAATCCGTGCTGCGGACAAATTTTTAAAATGTAAACGTTAAAATTTTTACTTTCAGATTCGCTTTCGCCGGTGGACGACCAGTTGCACCAAATGATTAACGCCATGTCAGTTTGCGTGCGAGTTATCACATATTGAGGAACGAAACGCGTGCTACAACTGCTCTCGTTGCCTCGAGACGACTGTTAATATTCAAGCACAAGAGAAAATCTTTTCGAGGCTGCTGGTACAACTTGGCACATACTGTGTTAGAAAATAATGCGGTAACACAAAAAATCGTGCGAAAAATAACCTTTATTTGATCAATTTCTGAAAAAAAAATTAAACAAATTACACATTACTATCCGGATACTTTGCATTCGTGTACCAAAACTCCCGTCCCTTGGTCTATTGAGTTTAGAAATGGAAAAAAAAAACGTTCTAAACTGTACGACTGGAATTATGGTTTGAAAGAGACAATCTTGAAGTCCACGTGGCCTTAAGGAATGTGGCAAATGATGAGAATATTTTAGGCACGTTAAACGAGTGAAATTTGACAGGAATCTGTAATTTACGAAAAGAATTAACCTTTTTCATATGATAATCATTTTTTTTTTTTTTATAAATGTAAAGTAACGCCATTGATTTTTAACTCACTTCTTCTGGAAGTCAACGACTTAGAATCCTATTTCGATAGAAAAATGTTAATTTGTCAGAATCGAAAATCAACGTCGTGTCTCTGGGCAATTCAGGTTTATGTTTGCGTTTCGTTTCTATGAGATGCAAATTCAACCAATTGCGCACTTACTAATTTTTCCACGGGTCGAATGGAGCACGACGAACAACTTCTACCGATTCTCCAGGCTTCAATTCATTTTCGGACTGTTCTCCCGACGAACACGTCGAAATCTCCGAAATCCGTTGCGATTTAATCTCTAGCCGTTGACATTCCTCTCCAACGGTCATACTCGACAAATAACCGGTATCAGCTGATAATATTCGAGAAGTTTGCAACGTTTTTACTTCACCTACAGTCTTCCCTTAAACTTCGTAGTCTCGGAATGGTTCGCAATTTCTTTCCTCAATCTCATTAATCGAATGCAGTTCTTTTTCCGTCGACCGTGCACATATCTTTGTTCGACGTTTTTTCCCTGAAGAGAATACATTTTAACAAAAAATTGCAAAGCTTCCCATGGTCGATTATTTGTTGTAGAAACTCACTGGTTCTAATCCAGAATAATTGAATTTTTGTAGCGTACTGGGACCGAAGATTCTTCCGATATGTCTCTAAATCAGCGAAAATCACTTCGGTAAAAAAAATGGAGCGTTTTCCAAAATTAATAGCGTTGCTTAAATCTTTGATATTCGTAATTGCTTGCAGATCACGAAGCAAATCCGAAATTTGTTCTGCAAAAACGATTAATCGATCGCAGTCATAGATCGCGTGAGAAGTATTACAAAATTTAATTTTATTCGTGACTTGCCGGTTTTTTGGATCGAATAATGTTTGTAAAATTCGTCGTATTGAAATCTGATCGGCAGTTTCCATCGAGGAAATTATAGAAACCAGTACTGAGGGGTGAGTATAAAAACATGTAATCCTGTATCTAGGAAATTATAGAAACCCGTACTGAGGGGTGAGTATAAAAACATGTAATCCTGTATCTTATTCCTGTGTTGAGTGAAACATGACGTTTTTATTAATTTAAGTCAATAAGCGTTTTATATGTAAAAACTATGAAGCAAGTACAGGCGGAATCGAAATTTTTTTTTTTTAAATAGCCATGTTGGAGTACATTCAAAGTGTTATAACTTGGTTCGACGTACCTTTGAAAGATTTTAATAAACGAGGTTTACAGATTAATCCGTATTCAGAACTGCTAAAACAATTACGTTATTGAAACATATTGTATGGTTTGTGCAAATGGAAGGTGAGAAGGAAAAAATTTCGATTCATAATAATAATAATGCTCGATTATCTAACTCTATAATGTTGTTCCATATTTTATTTTTTGCACAGATAATAGGATAAAAAAGGATTTACCCATCAAATAAATACCCGTTAATAATCAAGTAAATAAATTAATTTGCTAAACTATCAGTCTTGCTATTGGTCAAAACGCAAACTTTACTTTAGCCGATCGTAATTCGAGGCCAATTGTCAATCCCATACCCAATAATCGCATCGTCGATAGGAACATCGTGAAAGAATATCTTTTTAAATTTTAATTTTTTATTAAAAGTTAATTTCTTATTTAAAAAAAACGGTCGAATACCTGTATTTCGGTTTGTCGTTGTAGGCGACCGAGAATAAAACGATAAACAAAAAAAGTTTATTTGTAAAGCGTCGCTCGGGCCACGGAAACACGTTACGTTCCATCTGGGAGAACATAAAAAAACCAATAAAAAGCTTGAAAGGAATTTTTTTAGCGACTTTTTCTTATCTTTACACATTTTTGAGGATATTATGATAATTACCTATAATAAAAAAATCGATCCATCTATTTCAATGTTCCACTCACTTTTTTTTGTAATTTCTCAAGCTTCTGCTCGGCTGACTGTTGCAATTCTGCGAAGAACATTGTTGTTTTGTACGTACACTTCGGGAAGACTCTCCTCGAACCGCTGTTATTTTCGTCAGTGAAGCTGTAATAATTATTCTTCGTCGAAATCCCGTTTTTCCCTCGTGATTCCTCGGATTATTTTTGAAGATTATTTCTGAAGTTCACATTCAGTGCAAATGCTTCCCTACCCCTTCAAAAAGAACAGGAAAAAACGTTAAAATGAAAAGAAAATTATATATGCCCTATTTTTAGTAGGTAAGTTATAGGTGAATGAACGAAAAATTATAATTTCGTAAAAAATTATTATTTATTATGCGATCGACAAAACATTATAAACAAAATAACGAGAACTAATAAAAATAAATATTCAATGGGTACAGCAACTAGAACATTTATACCCAATTCAAAAACCCAAACGTTTTAAGTGGAGAATTATTATTATTATTATTATGATTTACGATCGTTTTTTATTATATTTTCAGCGTTAGTTTTTTGTTTTATTATTATAGAGATTCTTCATTTGTTATGTCAGTCAGTCAGTCAGTCAGAGTCGGTGTCATCATAAGTGAGCCAAAAAACAGATTTATCTTTTTATTCTCGTTGAATTTCTCATAAAAACGGTTATATTAAATAACGATCAACGTTTAATATGGAGCAACCGCGACAACCAGTGGTGAAACCATATAAAAGTATGGCCACAGTCTATACTGCGGATGGCTACTCATATCACAGACGAGGCAAAAAAAAAAGTCAACCAACTTTATCGGACGGTTCAGAAAATCCTCCCAAACCACCAACGATGTAAGTATTAACGAAAATATATAAATTGTCACGCGAGATCACCACTAGCAAGGGGACGTTACGGTCTCGGAAATTCAGATCGGGATGAAACTTATAAGATTAATAGTATACCTTAAAGGTATTAAAATACAACAAAACGAGAAAGCGCACTAGCCAAAAGATTTTAAGAAAACCGGCTTCAAAGTCTTACCCGCACTCTATATATTAATGAATGATTCATAATATTCAACGGTGCGGTTGCTAAGTGGTTACGTACCTGGCTCTCATCCGGGCGGATCCGGGTTTCGATTCCTATTGTGGTAATTTTTTTTTCTTTCTTTCAATTTATAAAGTGACTGTTTTTACAATGTTCTTAATTTTTGAATACGTGATGTAACTTTCATGGAGGTAAATGAAATACATATGAATTAAAATCCTAATTACCACGACAAAAAATTTAAGGTGATTTTTGAGAATATAGTTTTATATCAGTTATGTCAAAATACTTTTCGTTTTCCATGTTTTGACAATTATTATCATTCTGGTGTGTGTATTCCAAGAAAAATGGATAAATAAAAACTATATTGTTAAAAATCACCTTCAATTTAGTTGTCGTGTTAATTACGATTTTAATTCATAAGTATTTCATTGACCTCCATGAAAGTAACATTATGTATTTAAAATACGTTATATGACATGCCAAATTTACCCCCACCACCGCGAATCGTTTTATTCGGAGAAAGTATAGTCTCGGCGAGCCTCGGGCCAGCAGACGACAGAGCTGTCAATGTACTTGTCCCGAGACTCTACCGAGTCTCTTGATAACGCAACCACGTATTCCTCGCCTTTTCGAGCGTTTCAGCGGTACGTAAAGTAGCCGTTTTACCGACTGTCGAAGTTCTAGGAGTTAAAAGTGTTGCTCCGCGTATTCCTCACCGCTAATCCACTTCGGCAGTCGGTAAAACGGCTATTTTACGTACCGCCGAAACGCTTGAAAAAGCTCGGAAACGTGATTGCGTTATATAAAGTATCGTGTGCGCCGTGGAGGCAGGGCCTTTTAAGGAGGAACATGAGGTTCAGCCTAAATGGTGATAGCTCGATGAAAATTTGAGGATACATCATTGGATATATTTCCTATGACCTGTAAAATTTTTAATTGATTTAATTGTGCCATTTTCTAAATAATCACTTTCAAACCTTGTATCTTTTAACACGTAGTCATATAGGCTCTATCTTATATTTCTAACTTATCGACGGTTGTTAATGTTTCTGAATGTGAAAAGTTAGGTTATACATGTTAAAGATACAAGGTTTGAAAGTGATTATTTAGAAAATGGCACAATGAAATCAATTAAAAATTTGACAGGTCATAGGAAATATATCCAATGATGTATCCTCAAATTTTCATGGAGCTATCACCATTTAGGCTGAACTTGATGTTTCCCCTTAACGCCGAGCGCGATGTTTTCAGTTACTCGTCTTCGCCTCGCGCGCTCGGCTACGACTTGTACTGAAAACATCACGCGAGACGTTAAAAGTCCCACTTTGCCTCCTTGGTACAGAATGCACTATTATTTTTTTATAATACGAATTCCAATTAGGTATACAACAGTTACTTTATAAATTGAAAGAAAAAAAAAAGTTTACCTCTAGAGGAATCGTACCCGGATCGCCCACATGAGAATCAAGTTCGTTAACCACTTAGCCACCGTACCATTACATAATAGGAATTTTTACTAGTATATACGGTGAGGGTAAGACTTTGGTGCCGGTTTTCTCAAAATTTTGTGGCTAGTGCGGTTTCTCGTTTTGTTGTATTTTAATACCCTTAAGGTATGCTATTAATCTTTTAAGTCTCATCTCGATCTCAATTTACGAGATCGTAAAGTCCCCTTTATCGACGACGACGTCGTCGTCGTCGTCGTCGTCGTCCAATAATAAGAATGACATGTAATCTAAGTCAATGTAAAATATCTTTTACAGTTACTTGCGATGTAAAAATGCGAGCAAAGGGTGCCGGGGTACGGCTAAGTTCGTGGAAGGAGATGTATCATCCATTGTTTCGGGCCAACCTCATACACAGGAGTGCAGGGACCCATTCCTGATAGAAAAAAGGACATTCCGAGAGGAGCTTCACTCGAATGTACGAACAATGTTGGCCACACCCTTGCAAATATATGAATCGACAGCTTCAAGGTACAACAGATGATATGCAAATTATATTTACAACTAATTACTCAATTCCCAAAATTTAAATTTAATTAAATCTAAGATATACATCATATTATGAACGTATAACTTATTACGCCTAATATGAATCCCTTTTATCTGCGGAACCGGAAAAAATGAATAAAGTCAAAGTAAATAGAAAATTTGTAATTATTACTTGTTACTTACCGTAATTATCCTTCCTGTTCATCCTCATCAGTTAACCTTTCATACCTTGGCACACCTGAAAATATATTTAGTTACATGAGCCATCTTTTTGCGTTTACTTATCAATTTCAGACATCATTTTTCAGTTTTCTTCTGAATAAAATAATAAACCGAAAGATTTTCTTTTTTAAAATTTTACATCATTTTCATTACAAATTGTCCAACTTGTTTTCTATACCGAATAGACAATTCAGTCAGCGCTCATTTTTTTGTATTCCAATTTAATTTCAATTGGTAAATCGTTTTTTTTTTCTTTATCGATAGTATATGTATTGAGAGAAAATATAGTCTCGGTGAGCCTCGGGCCAGCAGACGACGGGGCTGTCAATTAACTTGTCCCGAGACTGTACTGAGTCTCTTGAACTACCGATGAGTTTTTAAAATTCGAAATTGAACGAAATCGTTAAACTTTTTTTTGCATTTCCGTAAAAATTGAGATAACGAAATTTTGTGAAACCATAAAGTCAGTTTGAATCATTATCTTTAATCTCGTAAAAGATTAATCGTAATCGGTTCAATCGTTTTCATATGTGTGGAGATTTGATTTGCGGAGGGGAAATAACTTTCCAAAGCGATTGTGTAAATGATTATGAGTATTTTTTTTATTTATCACAGTGTTTTTTTAAGGTTTTTCTCACGGTTAAGCAGTCGCTTAACCGCTAGCTCTGTAGACTCTTTTTTTATTACTATTCAAAGTTATCTCGTGGGATTAGTTGTTGCTTCCGTCGATGGCGCTGCACGCCGGCTCTTGCTTGCGGGTTTGCTTCTGCCGGTAATGTCGCTGACGGTGATGGTAACGAGTCCGCCACATATGCAAACAAATGCACTTTCATGTAAAAATTCGCTAATCAACGGTCGATACAATTAATACCTGCTTCGTGCTCCGAATCTACATACGAAATTTAAAACAAAAACATAATTTTCATTAATGTTTTATATTTACTGTACTGACATGTCAGTACTGCAAACGTTTAAAAATGATTTCCGTTCCACAATTCCTTAGCCATCCGGTCGCATCACAATTCATACCGTACACCTCCCTTGAATCCACGATTAAAAAATGGAGAGTACAAGGAGAAGCCCTGACAAATCCCAAATTCCTGCGAGACATCCCAGAAATGTTAAATTCCGTAAAATGGATTGAGCAGATGTCTTATACTACTCACTTTGCAAACGAAGCGACTGGAGTAGTAGAGACTAGAGTACACGAGCTGTCAGTGAAACTAGTCGAAACTATAAATCCCAAAGATACCACCCCCGACGCGCATGTAGTTTTCGGCTACCCGTCTTATGCGCAACAATTCGAAGAAGTATCATTATTGCAAGTAGACGGGACCTTTACAGCAATACCCAATCTTCCCGAAATTAAGCAGTTATTAACACTGATGGGAAAGATGGATGGGCAGGTACTTTGATGGTTTTTAATTGGGAAATTAAAAACATTTATTATCATTGGGGGGAGAGAGACAAATAATGATAGAGATGATTATTTAAAAAATCCTTAGACGTATCCGTTGGCATGGGCGCTGATGTCTCGACAGACCGAAGTCTCTTATTCGGCCGTGTTAGGAGAAATCAGACGTCTGTTTTTACCGACCATGGTCGTTACCAAAATGATAACCGATTTTGAAGCAGGGTTATTCAACGCGCTGAGGAAAATTTTTACGAGTGCTGAGTGGAAAGGATGCTGGTTCCACTACAGCCACGTAAGCAATAAAAATTGTTGTTGTGCGTGCATTATAGCTTTTCGTAATACAGTTTTGCAAATTTGTTGAGAGATGATTTAAAACTATTAGTGACCGCATAAATTTATTTATTTATTGTAGGCCATCCTCAATTATCGCCATAAGTGTTCGATCATATCTTCCCTTAAAAAAATTGCAGAGCACCTGGTCCCCGAAGCTTATGCATTCCTGAGGGATGTGATGAATTTGGCACTCTTACCTCAGGAGTGCATAAGAGAAACCTTCGAAGCTCTCGTAGCCGAAATTAACGAGAAGGTACCGTTGCAAAAAGTGTTTGCCAAATTCGTAACGTATTATCGTTCATATTGGCTACGAGAGAGCGGACCAGCGTCGTTCTCTGTATATGGTTGGGAAGACAGAACGAATAACTCCATAGAGCGATGGAATGGCCTCCTCAAACAACACGTGGCGTCCCATCCAAAGTTCATTAGATTCATGAGTAAGTTATAAAAAATTCAAAGGACTTAACAAATAAAAAGTTTAATCATACATTTATCGTCACTCATGGGTCCAATTTTTTTAGACCCCAAACGTTCCTGTACAAAATATATTTTCTCATTAGATAAAAAATATTTTTTTTTGTCGTATGTTAAGATCAAGCTCTCCAAATTATTGAAAAAAATAATTATAACAATATTATTATTAATAGACAAATACTCTTCACCACGTTTCTTTATATCTGTAATATTTTCCATTTCTACAGCTGACGGTATAAAAAAAATTCAAGAGAAAGCTCACCGGAAACTTCTCACACAACGGCAAGGAGGTCAAATATCCAAACCTCGGGCAAGTGTTGAAAAAAAAAAAAAACTCATTACTGAATCTTGGGAAATGTTGGCGGGAGTTACAGCACTTGGGTATTCGGAGAGGATGCGCAAGATAAGGCTGTTTCTTAGAAAAGTTGCTCCAAATACCCCAACGGAGGCTGGTGAGCTATGGTTTTTGATTGTCGCACTTTCATAAAATATAGGACTATGAGTTTGGAGTAAACAAAGAGCTCGAATACAATCACGCTTGAAAAACCATAAAATCTGATTCTGCTATATTCTCTTTTCAATAACCGATAGTGGAAACTTATTTGAATTTTGTAAACAGAAGTAGTAGCAGCCAGACTTGTACAAACAGTAGCTCCTTCCGGTGATGCTGTACAAACCGTTAACAGCGATGAAGAGGAGATCGACGATCCGATGGACGTAATAAAATTTTCCGGCTTGACGAACAACGATGAAGACGATGTTTGGGACGTCAACGATGTCAACATCGCTGGACAAAATGCTCTTCATAATAACACCGCCGTCGGCAATAATGATGAACAATTGTACGGAGATTTGGGGGAATTTTTAATCTTCCATTGATATAAACATCGGCGATTGGGTGAGTTTTGTTTCACCATTCTCGTTCTTCTCGTATTACCATTTTTTAACAGTCTTAAAGCTGTTTCGAAGCAGGTCTATAATATCAAAATATCTTTTAAACTTGACTTGAGGATTTTACTTTCGGAGTACAGAAATAAAAAATTTTCCAATATACATTTAAGGACAACAGATAACAATTTCATTAGCATTTATACAATTCTAAACAACATTAATAATGTTCTTTCCTATTGGCTTCTTTACGTCACCAATATATTCGCAAAAAATAAGTTATTTATAAGCTATTATAAAAATCGTACATTTATTCAAAGTAAATAAATAATTAACGGATTTATTTCGAAATTTTCCCTCTTTCCGTCTATTTTGAAAACTACAACGTGATTAACGATTGTCCGTACGTATTGTAATTGTAGGCAAACGTAGAAGCAGTTGGCCCGCAACCCTTCAATATTCACCCATTGCCATAGAGAACGAAGATGTTCATTGCATTACATGGCTACAAAATTTTCATACCGACTGAAGGCAATTATCGGCTGCTGAGATCCAGCAGCAACATCTTATATACATATATCGCGCTGATCGGAAGGATCGGCGATGACAGCTAGACAATATGGCTGCGCCCGGGTTGTTGTGCGTGTTTTTTCGGCCGCGGTTTCAATTTCACGATAATTGTAAAATTACAGTTATTTGTGTGTTCTCGAAGCATCGCGTGTGTTCGTTCGAGACCAGCGAATCAGTGTGTAAAATGTGATATCAATTTAAAGTGTGTGAAAAGAATTATAAAAGTTTTATTTTTCGAGTCGGTCCGGCAGTGTCTCGGTTCGCGAGACACTCGATTTTCAAAAACAGTGCGGGATGTGCGAGTTTTTATTTATTTTGAAGCTCAGTGCAAGAATAATTGTTAAGCATCGAATTTATAAGATAAAATTATACGTCTGTGAAAAATATTCATTAAGTGTTTTCATTACCCAACCGCGAGAAATATAGGTTAAGCTATAACTTCGAATCAGATATTTTATTTCGAAATCTCATAATTATTGTATGTTGTATATATACTAATGAATTCGAATAAAAAATCGAAATAAATGTGTGTGTTAATTAGAATTATTTTGTCATCATTATCTGATAAGCTGTCACATATCTCTTTATTCAGTTTGGTCGTGCCCCTCTGTCCATTTTTTTCCTCATCAGCATCCAATGTATCAATACCAAAAGTGTCATCAGTTTATTGGACAATATGTGTGCTGTGCATTTGTACTTCTCCGCTGTCACTGCGGCAACATGAGTTGAAAGATTGAAACAAAAAGTCTTTAGTTTCTCATCAATAGATGGGATAAAAATGTCTGCTATTGTGATGTAATGGATACATTCGGAATTTAATAAATTTTTTTGGCCCAGTATGCCAAGTTATTCACTATCCGCTACAGTTGTGCATAATAAATTCAAAAAGTTGTTTCAAAAAGTCTCCGAGTGCTCTTTTTCTAATGGTATCAAAATTTGTATCGCTGAGATGCAGCGGCCCCCTACAAAGTTTGATAACTTTATCAAGCGACATGTATATTGAGTTTTTCCACTTATCCCCGCCTGTGATTGTGGCATTATTTATTTAAAATTTTATTACAAAAAGTCTTCGGCGCTCATTTTTGGATGGGATCAAAATCTTTGTCCACGGATTGCCATGGAGACATCCAAAATTCTCAATTTTGTTAGACCCAATATGCGTCATGTCGGTTACTTTTCTTCATTAGATGTGTCATAATGAATTTAAAAAAGATGTTTTAGAAAGTCTAAGGTGCTATTTTTTTTATATTATCACAACTTGTATCATCGACATGCAGCGGGTACCTACAAAATTTGAGATTTCAGTGAAGCGGCATGAGTGCAAACTATTTCGGATTCTAAAAGTACCTCATGAATTGATAAATTTGTTACAAGTCTTCAGCTGCTTCTTTCTGAACAGGATTGGAATTGCTGTCTTGGAAAACCAACGCATGGATACGTCAAACATTTTTTGAATTCTATTGGGCTTGAAGTGCGCTGTGATTTTTTGTTTTCTCTCCTTAGTTCTGGCAGAATAAATTTCAAAAGTCGTTTCAGAAAGTCTTTGGGTGCTCTTTTCCGGATAGTATCAGAATATACATAATTGGAATGCAGCGGAATCCTGCAAACTTTGAAAATTTTCTGGATCGACATGTGTGTTAGCTAAATTATTTGCATGTTTGGCTCCAATTTGACATCATAAATTGAAACATTCTCATTCAAAAAGATTCCTTGTATGCTCGCTCTGGTTCTCATGGAATTTGTTCCATTCGGCTGCTCATTGTTCGATGGGATCAAAATTTTTGTCTGCGAACAGCCATGGTAACAACTGAAATTCCTGAATTTTGTTAGACTCAATGTGCGCTATGATCTTTCACTTTTCTTCTTTAGATGTGTCATAATAAATTAAAAAAAAATGTTTCAGGAAATCGCCGGGTGCTTTTTTCATGATAGTATTAAAAATGTCATCATTGGGATGCAGCAGATACCTACAAACTTTGAAATTTCTGTGAAGCGGCATGTGTGCCATGCATTTCCACTTTTTAGCTCCGATGGCATATGAATTGAAAAATTTGATCCAAAAGTCTTCGGTTACTCATTTCTGTTGAGCTTGAAGTGCGCTGTGTTTTTTCACTTTCTTTCTTTAGTTCTGACCTATGAAATTCGAAAAGTAGTTTTCAAAAGTTTTCTACTGTTTATTTTTGGGCTAGAATCAAAATGTAGATAAGTGGAATGCAGCGGATAACTGAAAACTTTGAAAATTCAATAGTCACATGTATGCTAAGCATTTCTACTATTCATCATCGATTGTCTGTGCATTATGAATGTGAAATATGATCATAAAAAGTCATCAGAAGCACAATTTTGGATGGAATACAAATTTTTGGCTTCAGAACACAATGGATATCTCCAAAATTTTCCAATTTTGTTAGACTGAGTGAACATTACGTTTTTTCACTCTTCGTCTTCTACTTTGGCAAAATAAATTCAAAAAATTTGTTTCAGCAAGTCTTCGAGGGCTCTTTTTCTGATAGTGTGTCTGATAGTAGAATGCAACAGATGGCTATGGACGTCAAAAATTTTGTAAAGTGACATAAAGTTTCCATACAAGTGTTCTTTGATTGGCTTCGATTTGGCATGATGAAATGAAACATTCGGGTTTAAAAAAAATTTTTCCATGGTCGCTCTGGTTCTGATTGCGTTAAAAGGGTCTAGCCAGATAAGATGGGTCAATCTGCCCCCACTGAATTTCGGGGCTCCAATATTTGACAGATTCATCACCAAAAAAAATAAGCTTCTGCAAATTCATAGTTGTCTATATTGATTTCCAGCGTTTCTATGTCAAAAAGCTGTGTTTTTTTCCAATATTATGTTTTTTACACATCTGAAAGTCTTTTAAAAATCTGAAAAAATTCTGAAAAATCGGGAATACTTGAAAGTTTATGAAAAAACTGGTTTCAATCTTTATTCTCAATAAATTCAATTTTTTATGATTTAATCGTCATTTTTTAAAATCATTACAACATGCATCGACTCTCCTACTATGTTGGAAAAATTTGACATGATTCTACACTTCAATCTTCGTAGATTAAGATTTAAAAAAACATTCAATATTCGACCTGCAACACATAAAAAAAAAAAAAAATAATCACAAAATTTCACATTTTTTCGATAAAAATCCTTAAATAAATCATTCTTCAAGCTCAATTGATGAGCAGTAATAACTGCAGGGGTTGTAGGGCATCGCACAAAAACGTAAATGATCGGAATTTATTGTTTATTTCCGACATGATTCGCATGATTCAATATTCCAGTGAAATCAGAGACTGTTTCTTTTCAAGGCAATATTTATATAGAGCGCATTATTTATGGACTCAGTAATAAATGATACTAATTCTCAATGATTAAATAAGAGGGATGATTTATTTATGGGTTTTTATCGAAAAAAATGTGAGATTTTGTGATTTTTTTTTTAATGTGTTGCAGGTCGAATATTGATTGTTTTTTTAATCTCAATCTACGAAGATTGAAGTGTAGAATCATGTCAAATTTTTCCAACATAGTAGGAGAGTCGATGCATGTTGTAATGATTTAAAAAAATGACGATTAAATCATAAAAAATGGCATTTATTGAGAATAAAGATTGAAACCAGTTTTTTCATAAACTTTCAAGTATTCCCGATTTTTCAGAATTTTTTCAGATTTTTAAAAGACTTTCAGATGTGTAAAAAACATGATATTGGAAAAAACACAGCTTTTTGACATAGAAACGCTGGAAATCAATATAGACAACTATGAATTTGCAGAAGCTTATTTTTTTTGGTGATGAATCTGCAAACAATTGGAGCCCCAAAATTCAGTGGGTGCAGATTGACCCATCTTAACCGGCTAGACCCTTTGTGCGAAACTATGGCAACTGATGCAACTGTTCTCATTCGATTGTTTTCATAACTCATTCCAATTTCTAAGGCAGGATGTTGGTTTGAATTTGTCCGCTTTGTTCCATAAGTTGTTCCGAAATACAAATAAAAAACTGCTATAAGTCTCTGAAATTCAATAAAAATATGAGAACAACTGTCACCTCTTATTCTCATGGTATTGACTCCTTCAATGGTAATAAAGAATATTAAGACTTTACCTTGCTGTTGATAAAAATTAAAGTTAAACAATGCCTAAACTTTTTTGACAATAAATCCGATGTGTTTTCTCTAAAAAGGCACAAAACTGATTTTTCCATTTTTTAATTATAAAACGTGAAAAATTTCAGAAAAGAGTTTTTTTCTATCTGAATGCACTGCAAGCTGTAACTGGAAACTGGAAGCGTAATATTTTTTATTACGACTATACAAATCAAACAAAAAGTTATGACTATTCAAAAATATTTGTTCCATGAAAACAAAAATAGCTATAAACTTTGTAAAACATTCTGCGTACTTTGAACTGGAATTCAAATAGTTTGTAAATTCAACCATATTTTCATAAACCAATTTACATTCAACAATTTTTTATTCAGCTCCCAGTTTCCGATTCACTTCGACCACAATTCTTAAAGGTAAAGCGGGTTAAAAAATGATTATCTTGAGAACAAAACAAAATACCAAAAATTAAAAAAGTAAAAGGGGTTAGGGTATGAAAATAAAAGAGTGATAATCACACAATGTAAATTTTTTCGAAAATTTAATTGATAAAAAAAAAACAGCGGTGCTTAACATTCGGTACTTGACGACAATAGTCCAACGAATATTCGGAAAACACTATCTGTTTCACAACGAGTCTAAATCGATTGATACCTAAAAAAAAAAAAATTGCATGTAATTTGAAAAAATTGACCAACTTATCACCGTTTTTGTAGCGTTTTTCTGATAAAAACCATTATTGAATAAACGTTTCAATTGGCCATTCTCAAACTAACGACAAATTATGATCATAAATTGAAAAAAAAGATAAAAGTCGAAATCGAGCTGCCGGTTTTATATTTTCAATCCCGAATCGATTGGCATTAGGAAAGCATCGATTTAGACGAAGATAGAAAAATGTTTGCAAGTTTGACGCTTTCGAAGTAAAACTTCTATGGCAAGGAGAAGTCCGTTCCAGCGTGTCACGATAGAGCGTCACGAAATTTGACATTCAGGAATTGTTACTACAAACAGAATTGGCAGATAAAAAAAAAAACATTTCTCACCGATTGCTCTTAAGGTTAGCACGTTACCACCTGCTCCATCTTGTGGCGCGCGTGCTGATAAGAGTACTCATATTTTTTGATACTTAAGTTTCATTTTCAGTCTACATTACTATCGTGATATTGACAGCCTTGTAATCAAATATCTGTTTGTTTTTGCAGGCCAATTGATTATCATATAACTCATTCATGAATATCACATACTATATGAATATGAATACTATCCCGATATTGATGCAATTATGGCAAAGATGAAGATTTAACTGTTATTTTAATTCTTTGCGATTTATATTTTCGTTACATGTCATAATTATGATAGAGAATTGATAACAAATAGCGGAGAAAACCTGGATAAGTACGTTGGTACAGTGATCTCTCGTTTCCATATGATATTTGAATATTAATTTATTTATTCCTCAGAGGAAAAAATAATTGTATACAGCCTCCATAAACGTTTGTAATGACCGAAATATTTGAAAATACTTCAGAAAAAGGAAAGAATACCAAATCGCAAAAATCCCCTCACTGGGAAAAAGAACCTGAACCAGTACATTGGTGGTCTCTCGTTTCCCTATGATATTAAAAAAAATCCAAATTGCCGCTTAGAAAACCTCAAAGAAAGTCACAAAATTAGTTAAGCTCCGTTGAAATATACGTGGCCAAGTACGGGAGTCTTCACTTACTTATGGAATTTTCGAATACGGTTGGATGCTGATACAAAACATAATAAAGTTCGGAACTACATATGTGTCATCAACCAAATTGTAAACGTAAAAAAATTACATTCGTAAAAAATTCTGACCGAAGTATTTGGCGAGTTCGTGATCATGATTGATACATTATGCTAATTCAATCGAAAAACACTCGCCAAATACTTCGGTCAGAATTTTTGACGAATGTAATTTTTTTACGTTGAAAACACTTAAAAAAAAGACGTGATATCAAATGGCAAAAATCCCCTCATGGGGAAAAAACCCGGACAAGTACATTGATGGTCCCTCGTTTTCCGATGATATCACAAAAATTGTACAAAAATCCAAAAATTCACTTTCTTTATTTATTTCTTTGCATCTATTTGTACGGAAAAAATTAATTCAAACATTAGAAACGACATAGAATTGGTGTCTTACAATAATTAATAGTCGAAAAAATAACTAAAAAAAGGTAGCCATTTGAGTTACGTGCAGCTGTAAAAATTATGATATCAATACGAGGACAAGTATTTATTGGTTATTGAGAAGATATCAAAATCGACGTATACTAAAAACACTTTTAACAAAATTATCAACTTTTAATATCTGAAAATTGTGTTTAAATAAGTGCTAACGATACGTGTCTGGCCCATTACTTTTTATTATAATTGCTATTCAAATGGAAATCAAATTAAAGGTGGAACAACGTGTTACGTTTCGGTGGCAGAAACTTATAAGAAAATCAATTCTTCTCCGAATTTCAGGATGAAAACCCTGGTATCAAACACGACATTCGACGTCGATTCAATCGGAATTAATTGTGTTTAAATGCGTCTTAAGAGTACTTGTCCGGCCCATCACTTTTTATTCAAATTCCTCATTCAAAGAAAAATCAGGGGTCTCTCAGAAATGGATCACAAGTATGTACACAGAGCAAATTACAAAGTGAAAACTACCGTTACCGTATAGAAACCAGGGACGACCTTGAATGATTGGAAATTTCTACAGAGCATAGTGTACAATCGCCGAGAAATTAAATTAACTACCCTATAACAGACATGGGATTGTGTTTTAATTCCATAAATATACAAAGTTTGCAAGGTGAAAATTACCAACCATTCAAAATCATCTCCAGTTTCTATCACGTTAACAATAATTTCTACCCTTAAATTCTTTCCTCGGACTTATTAATTGTTGGTAAAAGCTTGAATTGCACTTTTCTAATCAATATCTTCATGCCTAGCTCTCGAGGACTCAATAATAAAATGATCGAATCAATATTATTTTGTATGAAGTTTCCGTGATACGAAAACTTTTGATTGATATTGAACGATTTTTCCATGGCTTGCATTGATCTTCCAACCATTTACCAGTGTTAATTTGGATCCCTGACCAATAAATAGTAGCTTTTACTAGTGTGATAAGTTTCAATGCTCACAGTACAACTTCTCGATAATATAAAACTTTTTATTGCTTTAGTTTACACTGGAGAACTCGATGCTTATAAATTTCAGACTAAAGTGAAATTCAACCACGTGTAAACGTGTGAAACGTATAAGAGTACACGTCTATCCACGGATCTATTTCACTCCAGTCTCAGGTAATTCTGGGACGCGTGCTTCGGTGTGACCTAAGCTATTGCTGCGATGTTTTACGGAGTCGCATCTCAAGGAAATTTACAACCACCTAAGCCTTATATACGTGTTATTTTGTCAAAACTACGTAAACGATGACATCCCGTTCAAATCGACATTAAATATTGTTTATGATACAAAGGTATCCTGCAATTCGGAGAACAATGATTTCCTCATGAAACTCTGCCGCTGAAGAATACCAAGCCTCAATTTTTTATTCGATTTTTCTTTGAATGAGGAATTTGAATAAAAAGTGATGGGCCGGACAAGTACTCTTAAGACGCATTTAAACACAATTAATTCCGATTGAATCGACGTCGAATGTCGTGTTTGATACCAGGGTTTTCATCCTGAAATTCGGAGAAGAATTGATTTTCTTATAAGTTTCTGCCACCGAAACGTAACACGTTGTTCCACCTTTAATTTGATTTCCATTTGAATAGCAATTATAATAAAAAGTAATGGGCCAGACACGTATCGTTAGCACTTATTTAAACACAATTTTCAGATATTAAAAGTTGATAATTTTGTTAAAAGTGTTTTTAGTATACGTCGATTTTGATATCTTCTCAATAACCAATAAATACTTGTCCTCGTATTGATATCATAATTTTTACAGCTGCACGTAACTCAAATGGCTACCTTTTTTTAGTTATTTTTTCGACTATTAATTATTGTAAGACACCAATTCTATGTCGTTTCTAATGTTTGAATTAATTTTTTCCGTACAAATAGATGCAAAGAAATAAATAAAGAAAGTGAATTTTTGGATTTTTGTACAATTTTTGTGATATAGGGATGGTGCAAGTAGACTACAGCGCCACTAGTGATGAAAAGTGAAAGTTCTTGGGGATCTTGTATAGTTGTCAGAGTATTGAATGTGCTGATTTTAAAAAATTATCAACGAATTGAGTGATCATTTCGC
This sequence comes from Campoplex capitator, assembly GCA_037576405.1. Taxonomy (NCBI): domain Eukaryota; kingdom Metazoa; phylum Arthropoda; class Insecta; order Hymenoptera; family Ichneumonidae; genus Campoplex; species Campoplex capitator. The sequence goes on along the minus strand of JARBWI010000088.1, from coordinate 59,343 downwards.
TATATTTTCCATCAAACTGAAAGGTATAAGTATACATCTGTCTAAGAAACCTTCATCATAAATTATTTAGCGTTACATATGCATAATTAAGATAAGTTAAAACTATTTATTGAGGTTGGAACATTTTGCTTTCATTTTCATCAGATGCCGAAACTAACATGTTGCATTGAAGGATGCAAGAATAACACGAAAAATGCTAAAGCTGGTGAAACAAAAATAAAATTTTATTCGTTTCCATCAGCCGGCCCTCATACTCCTTGGAAGCATGACTATTATCATCCAGCTGAAAAATAAATATTCAAAAAATGTCATTTTAAGCGGTAACTATATAACTTCCTTTGGTTAATAAAAAATGATACGAACTGACAACGAAACATTGTATTTTTTATTTATTCTTGTCTGTGCCACAACTTTGGAGGTTATGGTATATTTTTTTTGCTCCAAATTCCTTGTCTCCACGACATCGGTGACATGGCCGGCTATGCACAATTGCTTGCCGTGTTTTTTCACGCTTTTTCGAAGAGGTAGACCGGATATAGGCAAAAAACCAAATTTTATTATTTGCATTATGCTGTTAACCCATACATTTAATAGACAAACTGTCCCCAAAAGCTTACGGTTTATGACGCTAGAGGCGCTACTTGTACTTTCGACCTGCCCTCTATCAAATCTGCACCATCCCTATCATCGGAAAACGAGGGACCATCAATGTACTTGTCCGGGTTTTTTTCCCTATGAGGGGATTTTTGCCATTTTTAAAATTTATGATATCATTTCGAGGACAAGTATTTTATTTTATCAGTAATTTGCAATTTTGCCATTATGAAACTATGTTTCCATAAGGGTTGAGAATACGTCCAGCTCAGGACGTCTGATCGAAATTACTAAAAATGAACAACCATAAAAAATCCCAAAATCTTGCTTTCCGACAACTAGAACCACACCAACCCATTTTTTAAAAACATATTTCGGTCCAAGGAACAGTGAAGTCATGAGTTACTTTGTGACAGCAGAAACGTATAAGAAATCTTTCTGCCCATGACTTTTTGGTAAAATGGCTGATTCAAAAAAATCACATCGAAGGGGAAGTCATTTGTTACTTTATGGTGGTAGAGACTTATAATAAAATCGATTCGTCCCGTACTTTAAGAATCCCCTGATATCATTCACAACATTTGACGTCAATTGGATCGGTACAAATCATGTTTAAATACGTGTTAAAAGTACTTGTCCGGCCCATCACTTTTTATTCAAATTGTTCATCAAAGTTGAAAAAATTGAAGCAATTCAAATTGCTTCAAATCAGGAAATTGAGAAAAATACCTCCAGGTATTTTAACTTAATTGTATCAATTGTAAAAAAAATGTAATGCCACTTTTCTGTAATAGACAAGGGATATTATTGGTCGTCCATCAAAAAATGCTCTTAGGACAATGAAAATTTCTAACTATCTAGGATAACCCCTCAAATTATATTGCAATGGAGGCATTTTTTACTTCTAATTTCTTTCAGCTGATAAATTCTATTCGGTATAAGAACCAACCTATACTATATTGCTGAGAACATTAAACTGATAATAAGTCGCATACAAGGAAGTTATCGAGTTTATTCACGTACACAATTTGATTCGGTAGCCCTTTAGATTATATTGCAATGACGGCATTTTTTACTCTTCGATTCTTCTAGCCGGAAAATTCTATTCGACATAAGAAACAACTTATATTATTGCTGAGAACATTATACTGAAAATACGTCGCATTTCAAGAAATTTTCGAGTTCATTCGCGGACACAATTTGATCCGGTTAAAATCATTAAACGTTGAGTATGACATCAGCGTTTCCTGGAATTCAAAGTAAATTTTTTTTCTTATATTAAGAGACGTGGTAGCGGCTGGTTTACTGTTCAATAATTTCAACTTTTTCTTTGATTTTCATTTGAATGAGCAATTTGAATAAAAAGTGATGGGCCGGACAAGTACTTTTAACACGTATTTAAACATAATTTGTACCGATCCAATTGACGTCAAATGTTGTGAATGATATCAGGGGATTCTTAAAGTACGGGACGAATCGATTTTCTTATAAGTCTCTACCACCATAAAGTAACAAATGACTTCCCCTTCGATGTGATTTTTTTGAATCAGCCATTTTACCAAAAAGTCATGGGCAGAAAGATTTCTTATACGTTTCCGCTGTCACAAAGTAACTCATGACTTCACTGTTCCTTGGACCGAAATATGTTTTTAAAAAATGGGTTGGTGTGGTTCTAGTTGTCGGAAAGCAAGATTTTGGGATTTTTTATGGTTGTTCATTTTTAGTAATTTCGATCAGACGTCCTGAGCTGGACGTATTCTCAACCCTTATGGAAACATAGTTTAATAATGGCAAAATTGCAAATTACTGATAAAATAAAATACTTGTCCTCGAAATGATATCATAAATTTTAATGCTGCACGTAACTTCGATGGAAACTTTTTAAACTCATTTAGTCGATCCTCCTTTAGAATAAGATGAGAAAAATGGGTCATCGGTTTTAAAAATGTATCCTAGCGACATTTTTCAGTTATTTTTGTTCGCAATTATTTCGAGTGGTTTATTCAACATTTTTTCACATTCTATTTCAATTTTTTTCTACTTTACAAAATAATTACAAATTTATTTTTTTATTTTAAATACGTTTTCTACTAATTCGTAAATTTTCTTTCAATTGTGGTGAAATAATTTTCAGCAAGGTTCATGATTTTTTTTTATGGAATTTTTTTTCACAATTCTTATTTTATGGAAAATTTTTTTTCCACACTTGTTTCGATATCATCAGGAAAGAAGCAACCGTCAATGTACTTGTCCTGACCTTTTTTCCCCTAGAGGAACTTTTGGGTTTTATATCACGTCTTTTTTCTCAAAACTTCCTCAATCTTGTTTTGATAGCAAAAGGACTTTGGTTTAAATTTCTATAAGATACTTTGTTAGTACATTTTTAAAGATTCTATGCTGATAGTACAAACATGTCTAACGTTAACATTCTATATTGAAAACTTGTATTGTCAGTAATCAAATATATCACACTATCGAAAGCTACTATTTATTAGTACTAGGGTGCATCACGCGCGCTGAAGCGCGCGAGCGGTTTTCTGGTAGCGCTGCAGCGCTTCTTACATGTATAAAAACTTATTGAGATATGCGACAGTGTCTTGAAGCCAACCTATTTTGGAGCAGTTTAATAAGAATAAACAGGAGTTTAGACAAATAAGAACATTTATCACAAGTAGCATATAATACAGAGAGAGAGAGAGAGAGATCGCTAATTTCTTGTCCGTTATCGACCGTTCTACGGATTGACCGCTTTTCCGTATTATGTGCACACACACGTAAATTATTATTTTTATGAAGATAACATTTTTTTTAATGAACTATTTATCAATTCAACATATTTATATCAACATCATAATAATATAATACAAGTAGAAATGATGTTTCAAATTATTGAATTTTATGGGCAAATTTTGAGTGATATTTCAGCGATATAATTCCTTGTACACATAATTTTCAACGATGTTCCTGTCACATTGTACTCCGATATAAACTTTAAAAGCTTCCCAAGAACGCACACGTGAGAAGGCCACGTACAATTGACCGTGATTGAAGACATCTGTTCGAAGATCTACGCTAATTTTATCGAAAGTTTTTCCTTGTGACTCGTAGATGGTCATAGCAAAAACTACCTTTACAGGAAATTGACGACGCTTGAAAGTAAAGGGATAATCATTTTCACAATAAAGAGTAACGCGATGTAAAAAAAACCACTTTTCCACTTTTATCGCCTGATAAAATCTCACAAGGCAATACTGTATTACCCAGTTCTAAGATCATCAATTTTGTACCGTTGCATAACCCTTCGTTAATACTCAAATTTCTTATAAGCATTATAATACCGTTTTTTCTGAGGCGAAGTTCATGAGGTGGCAAACCCGGTGGTGACAATGTATTTAAATACTCGGGCAAAATAGTCTCGTTGATCTGATCGTTGTCGCCACAATTCTCGGTACTATCAACACTCGTGTATAGCCATTCTGTACTTCAATCGAATAAATCCATAACTCTTGAATTGATTTCGTCGACGTCGACATTTCGAGCGGACAGAATTGCACGTTTTACTACATCTTGGAAATTTTTCGCTCTCACCAATTGTTCGTAAGTGTCTTCTACGATATCTTGGTTTGCAGGCGCCACGCAACGTTCTGGAACTTTAAGATTATCATTCGCATCATTGAGAAGACCGTCACCAACGTTAAGTAAGAATTTTGCAAATTCAACTTCATTTGGTAATACTCTCATGTTCTGAGGTAACGCATATTTAGAGAAATTTGACCACAATGCACTGTACTTAATTGACAGATTTATTATTTCGTGGCAAGTACCTCGCACTTTGACAGGAAGGAGTTGTCGAAAATCTCCTCCAAGAACAATGACTTTTCCACCAAACGGTTTGTCATTATTCATAATGTCCCGCAATGTTCGATCTGCTATTTCCAATGCATGGCGTGGTGCCATTGGTGTTTCATCCCAGATAAAAAGATCAACATTTTTTAAATACTCACCCTGCAGAAATGTATTGGTTGACTTTTTCTGGGGTTGATAATTTGTTCTTTAATGTCACCAACAGATGAATATGCAATAGGCCACGCTTCTGTGACTCAATTGTGTATACGAATGCATTTGATTCACCAAAGAAATTTTTTCGAACGATTAAGTCGAGTAAATGTTTTTTCTTCATATCGAAAACACGGGCTGTGAGATCTGGTCTGTCAGATGGTTGCTGACCAGGAAGAAGATTTTCCTTTATCTCGCGCCAGTTTGGATTGCAAGTCATCGTAATAAAGAGATCCGGTTTTCCGAATTTTCGTACGATTCCCATGGCATCCTGATAGTGTTGCATCATATTTTGCGGTGAGCCACTAAATGTGGAGGGTAAGATGACTATTTTTCCGACCCGTGCATCTGCGGCGTGTGCAGTAGTATCTAGATAATCTACTAATCCTGAGTAAGTTTCAGCACGGATTTTTGCTTGGTTTTGTTTTATAAATTGTATGCGATCCTTCTCGACTTTCACATAATTATCTACTGCCCACTGTTGAAAAAGACGTCTTCCCAGAAGAATGACATTCCCGTGATCGTTTTCGCGGATAGCCATCCGATATCTGGTGTAAGCTTCTCTGGATATTCGTTTCTGAGTATTATTTGTTTGTCTCAGATCTCGATGCCAGCCTCGAGTACCAAATGGTTAAAACAGTGGATACACCCAGGGTTCAACATTAGGATCCATAGTACTTACCGATTGTAGTATACGCGCATTTTTATTGCAAACAGTAATGTACGATTCCGGAATCTCTCCATCGGCAGTAGTCGAAAACACGGCCGCTACCTCGTTACTTCGTTGAAAGTTGAATCTTCGGCGATCCATTCCTGGTTTTAGAGTAAAAAGAAGCTAGAACTCGTCAGGTGGTTGTGCGTTGTCAGATCCATTGGTCTCTTAAGCTCGCAATTCTTCCCCTATCATTTTATATGATTGAGCGAAAACATTTTTTCCACGCATAATACGATCCAATAGTCCAGAATGCTTGGATCAAGGGCAGTGTTTTGTCTTTGTATAGAACTGACTGCTTCATGGGAATCTACTATGAACAACTGATCGTAGGTTGGCAGTTCATTGGGCGGCAGGTGAAGGGCTGTATTTATTTGATAATAAATTTGACTTTGGATCTTGAAGCAGTACGGCCCAGGACGTTGTCCTTCATAGTTCATTAAATTTGCATTAAATGAAGCGAATGAAAAGGACGCGTTGTAGTTTCGAATTCACTCGAAAAATATATTTGATTTTTCGTGAATTCCATTGAATAAAGAATATAATTCTGCTGGCATTTCTGGTAGATTTTTGAGCCGCACTTTTCTGTGAGTAAAGCAATCGTGAAATGAATTTGGCATGTTGGATATTTTTTCTGATACGAAATGTGCAGTTGTGCAGTGTATGCATAGCTCAGTCATACCTCCACCATAGTGTTCTTGTACATTGTCAATAGACAATGTACATTGTCAATAGACAATGTACACGACCACTAAGAAAGATCAAAAACTATGGGGCCGTCGACCTGGACATGAAAAATCTTGAAAACGTCGACCTAGTGGCCAAAGACCATAGGGCCGTTGACGTGGACATAAAAAATCTCGAAGACATCAACCTAGAGACCAAAAACTATGGGGCCGTCGACCTGGTCATAAAAAATCTTGAAAATGTCGATCCAGAAACCAAAAACCATGAGGCCGTTGACCTGGACATAAAAATTCTCAAAGACGTCGACCTAGAGACCAAAAACTATGGGGCCATCGACCTGGACATGAAAAATCTTGAAAACGTCGATCTAGAGACCAAAAACCATAGGGCCGTCGATTTGGACATATAAAATCTCAAAGACGTCGACCTAGAGACCAAAAACTATTGGGCCGTCGACCTGGACATACAAAATCTTAAAAACGTCGATCTAGACACCAAAACCCATGAGGCCGTCGACCTGGTCATAAAAAATCTCAAAGACATCGATCTCGAGACCAAAAACCATAGGGCCGTCGACCTGAACATATAAAATCTCAAAGACGTCAACCTAGAGACCAAAAACTATGGGGCCGTCGACCTGGACATGAAAAATTTTCAAAACGTCGATCTAAACACCAAAAACCATGAGGCCGTCGACCTGGACATAAAAAATCTCAAAGACATCGATCTAGAGACCAAAAACCATAGGGCCGTCGACCTGGACATATAAAATCTCAAAGACGTCGACCTAGAGACCAAAAACTATGGGGCCGTCGACCTGGACATAAAAAATCTCAAAGACATCGATCTAGAGACCAAAAACTATGGGGCCGTCGACCTGAACATAAAAAATTTTCTTAACGTCGATCTAGAAATCAAAAACCATGGGGCCGTTGACCTGGACATAAAAATCTTGAAAACGTCGATCTAAACACCAAAAACCATGAGGCCGTCGACCTGGACATAAAAAATCTCAAAGACATCGATCTAGAGACCAAAAACCATAGGGCCGTCGACCTGGACATATAAAATCTCAAAGACGTCGACCCAGAGACCAAAAACTATGGGGCCGTCGACCTGGACATAAAAAATCTCAAAGACATCGATCTAGAGACCAAAAACTATGGGGCCGTCGACCTGAACATAAAAAATTTTCAAAACGTCGATCTAGAAATCAAAAACCATGGGGCCGTTGACCTGGACATAAAAATCTTGAAAACGTCGATCTAGAGACTAAAAACCATAGGGCAGTCGACCTGGACATAAAAAATCTCAAAGACCTCGATCTAGAGACCAAAAACTATGGGGTCGTCGACCTGGACATATAAAATCTCAAAGACGTCGACCTAAAGACCAAAAACTATGGGGCCGTCGACCTGGACATGAAAAATTTTCAAAACGTCGATCTAGAGACCAAAAACCATGGGGCCGTCGACCTGGACATGAAAAATCTTGAAAACGTCGATCTAGAGACCAAAAACTATGGAGTCGTCGACCTGGACATAAAAAATCTTGAAAACGTCGATCTAAACATCAAAAACCATGAGGCCGTCGACCTGGACATAAAAAATCTCAAAGACATCGATCTAGAGACCAAAAACCATAGGGCCGTCGACCTGGACCTATAAAATCTCAAAGACGTCGACCTAGAGACCAAAAACTATGGGGCCATCGACCTGGACATAAAAAATCTCAAAGACATCGATCTAGAGACCAAAAACCATAGGGCCGTCGACCTGGACATATAAAATCTCAAAGACGTCGACCTAGAGACCAAAAACTATGGGGCCGTCGACCTGGACATAAAAAATTTTCAAAACGTCGATCTAGAAATCAAAAACCATGGGGCCGTTGACCTGGACATAAAAATCTTGAAAACGTCGATCTAGAGACTAAAAACCATAGGGCAGTCGACCTGGACATAAAAAATCTCAAAGACCTCGATCTAGAGACCAAAAACTATGGGGTCGTCGACCTGGACATATAAAATCTCAAAGACGTCGACCTAAAGACCAAAAACTATGGGGCCGTCGACCTGGACATAAAAATTTTTCAAAACGTCGATCTAGAACCCAAAAACCATGGCTCCGTCGACCCGGACATAAAAAATCTCAAAGACGTCGACCTAGAGACCAAAAACTATGGGACCGTCGACCTGGACATACAAAATCTTTAAAATGTCGACCTAGGGACCGAAAACCTTGAGCCGTCGACCTGGACACTAAAAATCAAGACGAAGTCGTTTTGAACTTCGATAACAGCAGCATCATCGACCTGGACACTAATATTTAAAGAAATTGATGGAAACCACGTAATCCTGGACCCTTCGAGCTCGATCCCATGGATTAATACCTAATTTATCATTATTTCTTGTCTCTTCACGACAATTTTTCATGTATTATTATTACTCACATTATAACATATATGTATTTTCACTATAAAGCGTGTTCATTTAAAATAAAATCATTTTTGGTACGTATGCTATTTTTCCTAAATAAAAACATACAGTTTTTATTCTGACAGTAGCGTATAATCGCAAGCGTATACGCGCAACTGTCAAACTGACAGCGGGAACCCGAACTTGGAATTCTCGTGTATAAGATCCAAGTGACCAATCACAGCACGAATAAAGAGGCAACAATAGATTCGATATTTCGATATATTCGATACATCTGAGCCCATGAACTTTTTATAAGGGGAAAATATTCAAATTACCAGTGGTAAATGTTTAAAAGATCAATGTACGCCACGGATAGAGCATTAAAGTTGAATCTAAAGTTTTCACAAAATTCAAGCTTCATACAACGCCATCTTGGTTGGTTCATTTTATTTCGAGTCCTTCAGGGCTAGCGATGAAGATATTGTTGAGAAAAGGGCGATTGAAGTCGTCATCAACAATGAAAACGTACAATGAGAGGATTAAAAGGTAAAAATTACCATTACCGTAATAGAAACTGGAGACGACCTTGAATGTTCGGTAAATTTTACCTTGCCCACTTTATATTTGGATGAAATTAAAATACAATCCCATCTCTATTACAAGGAAATCTATTTCGTTCTATATAAATTGTTATGCCAGTGGTAAAAACAACTGGATTTCACTTGCATCCATTCTATTTTGATAAGGATTAGCTTCGAAAAGCGTTCTCACGCTTTTCTCATTGCATCAGCAAAAGTGACCGTGAGAGACCGACCGTACTACGTTCGACCTCCGCGCGTAACTTAGGCGTAGTAATACATCTTAACCCTAAGGTAGATTCTTTTTTTTTGAGTATGAGTTAGTCTAAAGCGCTCCTTCGACTTGGCACGATCTCGAGAGACGTTGCCCGGAAAGATCGAAGTACGAAAAGAAAGAAATTTGTAAACTAAGAAAGAAAACTGTAAGCCTTTTAATAAATTGTAAAAGTCGCGATAATAAAGTTTATTCGTTTAATCCTAAGATAAAAAAAAATATTGAGTGAATTTGTTATTTCGTGAAAATCGTGCGGCATAACAAAATATACACTATGCTCTATAGAATTTCGCAACCATTCAAGGTCGTCCACGGTATCTATATGGTAACGGTAACTTTTACTTTTTGATTTGCTCAATGTACATACTTGTGATATTTGAGTTTTGACAGAGACCCTAGATTTTTATTTGAATTAGCAATTTGATTAAAAAGTGATGGGCTGCACAAGTACTCCTGAAACGTATTAAAACATAATTCATTCCGATTGAATCGACGTCGAATGTCGTGTATGATACCAGGGTATTCTGAAATTCGGAGAAGAATATTTTCTTACAAGTTTCTGCTGCTTAAAAGTAACGCATGACTTCACCTTTAATTTGATTTCCATTTGAATTGCAATTTTAATATTAAAAGTTAATAATTTTGTTAAGTATTTTTAGTATACGTCGATGTTAATATCTTCTCAATCATCAAAAAATACTTGTCTTCGTATTGATATCATAATTGTTACAGCTGCACGCAACTGGGATGGTGACCTTTTTATTAATTTTTCAGTAAAGTAATTCTCCTAAGACAGCAATCATAAGAGGTTTTTTGCTCATCTCGATACGGCTGAGTTTTTAATCTCTTAATTCCTGTTTTGTTTCGTAGAAATAAATTTTCTGAATTACCAACAAATACTTGGGCTAGTATTGATATCATAAATTTTTCATGCAGCATGTAACTTAGATGGCGACCTTTTTCATTCATTTTTTGACTATTAATTCTTGTAAGGGACCAATTATACGTGGGTTATCGTCTAGATAACCTAACGTTTAAATGTTTTTTTTAGATTCCCAAGATGTATCGAAAAAATCTTTTTTTTTCGAATTCCACAAACAAATTTTTCCATATTATGCCAAAAGATGTAGCTAGCCAAAAGGAAAACTTGAAATAAATTTTTCGCGCCGGCGCACTGCGTGCTTCGATTGTCCATAAGAATGACACTTGAAAAAAAAACTCCGTTAGATATTGGTTTACATCGCGCGAAAAGAAATTTTCACAGATGTTCCGCTGATGTATTTTTGTATATAATAACAATCCCTACAAGAAAAAAGTTTCTGGAGCGAAATAGTTCAGATCAACCGTTTATTAGTCATAACCGTTTAAAAATTAGGATGTATCGAAAATCCTTTTTTTTCCGAGCTCCACTAGCACTTTATTCATATTATGGCAAAAGATAATTTTCGAACTTTTTTTGTAGGGAATTTTATTCTATACAAAAATACGCGGCATATCTGTGAAAATGTTTTTTTAGGGCGATTCGAAACAACATCTAACATAACATAGTTTTTTTTTCAAGTTATTCTTACGGGAAATCGAAGCACGTGATGCGTCGGCCCGAAAAATTTTATTTCAAGTTCTCCTTTTGGCTAACTTGGTCTTTTGGCATGATAGGGAAAAAATTGCTTGTGGAGCTCGGAAAAAAGAGATTTTTTCGATACACCCTAATCTTTGAACGTGTGGAGATTTGATTTGCGGAAGGGGAAATAACTTTCCAAAGCGATTGTGTAAATTATTAATCGTATTTTTTATTTATCACAGCGTTTTTTTAAGGTTTTTCTCACGGTTAAGCAGTCGCTTAACCGCTAGCTCTGTAGACTCTTTTTTCACTACTCAAAGGCATTTCGTGGGATTAGTTGTTGCTTCCGTCGATGGCGCTGCACGCCGGCTCTTGCTTGCGGGTTTGCCTCTGCCGGTAATGTCGCTGGCGGTGATGGTAACGAGTCCGCCACAAACGGTTTTAACTATTGAACGGTTGATCAAAGCTATTTGCCTCTAGAAACTTTTTTGGTAGTTTGTAGTCCACAAAAATACGTTGGCGGCATATCTGTGGGATTGTTTTTCGGTCGATGTGAAACAATATCTAACGGAGTTTTTTTTTACGCCTTATTATTATGAAAAATCGAAGCACGTGGTGCGCCGGCCCGATGAATTTATTTCAAGCTTCTTTTCTCAAAATTTTCTTAAAAGTAATCAGAATTCCGTAAAATTGACCAAGCAACTTTGGATTCTTAAATTTTTATCAAATAGGCTCGCTAGGTTGTCATGTGGTGGTTAATGGTAGCGTTATTAAAATGATTAGTAATTTGTCATTATTAATAAATGATTAATTACCAGCTCTATCATAAAGTTAACCAGCCAAAGTTAATTTTATGTAAAATGACTCCGATGACATGTTTTATCAATGTAGAGTTGCTTGGTGGTTATAAATTGACAAGTTACAACTTTTGTTATCACTAGTCATGAAATATTTTTTTTTATAAATTCAACATTCAGTCAGCTGATAAAATAAACCCAGTCAGCCAAATATTTTTTTTTTCAACTAATTTTATTTCGCTGACCGTTATTCAATAGAAATTCGCTTGGTGGTGCTTGGTTAGTAATAAGTTTTACCATCATCTAATTAATCATTCAATAACATTTGAAAAAATTCAATGTTCAGTCAGCTGATAGAATAAACCCAGTAGGTCAAATGTTTTTTCTTCAACTAATTTTATTCCACCGACCGTTATTCTATAGGAAATCGCTTTGCGTTGCTTGTTTGGTAATTAGTTTTGCTACCATACTGATTTAACATATATTAACTCCAAGGCAAGCGATAAAAACGCTCTGATTGGTCGATTGAACGGAAATTTTTTTAACTTTTCGGCGTAAGACATAAAACGAGATCACATCGTACGATCACAGATACACAGATTTTTAAAGACTCAATTTCTCGTGAAATCGAAAGTAACATTTTGAGGATTTCGGATTTGACGGAATTGGCAGAAGATCGCATTTCAAAGCTCAAGAATGAGATTGTCTTTTTTGAGGAATTGATTACATAGAAACGTGTTTATTACTGAGCCTATAATAATGTATCATCGTTATCACGATAAAAGTCATTTTGGCAATGGTTTTTTTTACAACATTATTAAACAAACAAACTCAACGTAAAACGTAAAATCAAGTATTTACGTAAAGTATAGCAAAAGTGAAGTAAAAAGAATCATCACATGAAAGTAAAGAATGACGTTGTAAAGTTAAAGTAAAGTGCAGTAAACGAAAAATCAATTAAGCAAATACAAGAGGAAATACATGATAGCGTGAAAACGGGGAAATCCTGCCGCGTCCCATCATGTACTATGACCACTTGTTATCGACCGATGGTAATTTCCTCGAAATTATATTTTTTCTTATTATAATCACATTGATGAATGATACTCGATCTAGCTTTAGCTGACCCTGGGAATATTACTGATAATCAGATCATTATTTCTAGAAGTGCTGCGAGTGCTATATAAAATTGACCTCTCCATCTTGACTTTTGCCTGTCTTTAAATTTATAATGATTTTTGACGATAGAGCTTGTAAATGTTTGATCACTCAAAACATTTGTTCGATAATTTTCTTTGAATTAAGAAAAACCCCCTCGGGTTTGGTTACATACAGTATAGTATATACTAATCAAATACAGGGGGTTTCTTTCCCCTCACATCCTCCGGCCCGCTATATAATCGTATATATACTATTCAAATACTACATGTAACCAAACCCGAGGGGTGTTTTTTCGATAAATCCACCTATTACTCCGAGCCGGGAAAATCAAACGTGGAGACTATTGATTTTTTTGGAAAAATAATGATCAAACAAACATTCCAACAATATTATTTGTTTCAAACGAATGATTGCCAATCGATTGGCGTTTGCAAAAATCAAATTGGACTAATATTCAAAAAGTTGCGGGTAACTCAACGCCATCTTTTGTTTCGTTTGTTTGTTAGAAAGTAATGACAAATGTTTAAATTGATCTAAAATTCACAAACTATCGACAGACAATCATTATGAAAAAAGGCAAAAGCCATGATCGAGAGACCAATATTACATACCCACTTGCACGCATGTCTGTTAACTTGGCCAGATAACTGGAATTTCCTCATGTTCTAGTTAATCATATGTCAAGTGGTTATCAGTACGGTAATCAAATCGTTTAGTAGTCTCTAGTTTATTTACAATTGACCAAATTAAATTCCGGTGCAAGTTGACCAGAATTTTTTTCATATTTTCATGCAATAGATAAAAGAAAGACTATTCTGAAATGTCGCTCTTTCAATGATTGGAAAATCAAAAAATCCGGTCTACATAATTTAAGAGAAAGCACATAGATTATATTGTGAAAAAAGCTAGGCATTTTTTATATAATATATAATATTAAAAAAGTCAATACCATGAGAATAAGAATTGATAGTTATTTTCGTGGAATTCAAGAAGTACAAACAGTACGTTACGGGTGTTTCGAAACAATATTTTGAACGAAGCAGAAAAATTAAAACTAAGATCCTGTCCAAGACATTAGAATAAGTTATTAAGAGAATAGAATGAAGATAGTCTTGTCCGTTGCATTAGCTTCACGCAAGTTTCAATGCTTTCGGACCAACAAAGACTACAGAAGGTATCTCATTGAATAAAAATGTTTCAATTTATTATCGTAAATACGGGCCCAATTTCGAAAATACTCAGCACACATCTCGCTTCACAAAATTAAAAAATTTTCCAGGCATCCACTGCATTTCAATAATAGATATTTCGAAACTATCAAATAAATAGAACCTGCAGATTTTCTGAATGAAACAAACTTTTTTTTATTCATTTTGCCAAAACTTGAGCAGGGAAGTGAAAAAACAGAACGTACTTTGGTCCAACAAACTTGAAATTTTTTGGATATATTGATTGCGTTCTAAAGCCCGAAATTTTTATTCCATTCAAAAATGTGCATCCGATGACTTTTTATAATAATCTTTCAATCTCTTATTACCACAATCAAATCTGAAAAGTTGAAATACGAGTTAATGGATTTTACTAATAATGGAATAATAGCAGCGAAAATCTATTTGAAATGTATTTTGAAATTCATAATGCTAGAACTAAAGAGAGAAAGCAAAATAAGCACAGCGAACTTTAAGTCTGACAGAATTCAAAACTTTTCCATGCATCGATGGGGTTTCAAAGATAGCAATTGCTCTCGCAGCTATTCAGAAACCGCTGAAGACTTTTGTAACAAGTTTTTCAATTCATATATGCCACAGTCGGAGTTGAAGAGTGGAAATACTTGGTACCCATGCCGCTCCACAGATGTTTCACAGTTTGCAGGTACCGCTGTATACGGATGACACAAATTTTGATATTATCAGAAAAACAGCACCCGACGACTTCCTCTTTTTCTTTTTTCTTTTTCAAGTTTATTATGATACATCGGAACAAAAGAAATGAAAGAACATATCGCATATCGGGTCTAACAAAATTGAGAAATTTTGCATGTTTTCATGGCCATTCCCAGACAAAAATTTTGATTGCATTGAAAAATAATCAACCGAAGGCTATTTGTAATGAATATTTCAATTGATAGTGCCACATTCACACACAACACATGGAAATACTCAACGTACACGTCACTTCATAAAGTTGTCAAACTTTGTAGGTGAGCGCTGCATCTTAGCGACACAAATTTTTATACCCATTAGAAAAAAAGCATCGGTAGTCTTTTTAAAATAACTTTTTGAATTCTTGTCCAATAAACGAAGCAGGAAGTGAATAACTTAAGATTCTAGGATAAATTCTGGATGTATCCATTACATCACAATGACAGACATTTTTATCCCATCTATCAATGAGCATCGCTAAAGACTTTTTGTTTTGAATCTTTCAATTCATGTTGCCGCAATGAAAGTGAAGAAGTAGAAATGTGCAGCGCACATATTTTCCAATCAATTGATGAAACTTGGTACTGATAGAGTGCGTGCCCATGAGAAAAAAAATAGACCAAAGGGCACGACCGAACTGAATGAAGAAAAATATGACAAGTAATTGAAATAATGATAACATAATAATCTCAATTAGCACGCATTTATTTGATCCAAGTTTTCGATGGTTTATTTGGATTGATGAACATATGTAGAAAAATATGACAACTTAATTATCAGACAATGATGACACGAGAACTAATGAGCACACATTTATTTCGTTTTTTTTATTTGAATTCATCAGAATGTATACAATAACTCCATATGTTTTTCAAATGAAATTTCTGATTCCAAGTCATAGGTTAACGAACCTATACATTTCTCGCAGCTATAGGTAATCAAAACACTTTAAAAATATTTTCGACAGACGTATAATTAGGTTAGCACACATTTTTATTTCGATAATTTCAAACGACGAATTGAAGACGAATAAATTAAATGCTTAACACATATTTCATACACTGAGCTTCGAAATAATTTTCAACTCGCAGATCCCGCACTGTTTTTGAAACTCCGATCAAACTTTTATAAAATATTACCGAACGATATATATCACACATACATTGCAGGTTATATTTTACTTCGTTTGTACGCGACAGAAATGCGTGCAATATTGATCGCCCTTCGGTGTGAAGAGTTGTTAGGAATTAATATTATTAATTAACTCAAAGGAAACCTGAAGAGTTTCGTTCACACCGTCGACTTTTCACATCGAAATCATTAACTCGAATAATAAGACGTTTATAATTATTTTTACACAGTTTAAATTGATATCACACTTCACACACTGATTCACTGGTCGCGAACGAACGCACACGAAGCATCGAGAACACAAAAATAACTGTAATTTTACAATTATCGTAAAATTGAAACCGCGGCACACGCGAAAACACACGCACAACAACCCGGGCGCAGCCATATTGTCTAGCTGTCATCGCCGATCCCTTCGATCAGCGCGATGAAAGTACATCACGCAAACTAGTTCGTAGCTCCAACATAATTGGCCGAGAAGTTTTCTCAACGCTCATTGGTTGGAACGAGAATTCTCTCACCGAGGATTGGTGATCATGGAGGACACGGAGCCTTTGTCTGTAGCGGTCAGTACGCGTATACAGATACGTCAAAATCCTGAATGTGTTGGTAACTTTTGCATAATCTTAAGCCCGTGCAAAATTTTTTCTCAGCAATTACGGCACGAATCAAGCTGATTTTGGGCTCATTCGAATAAGAATTTCTTAATGAATCTCTAGTTCAATTTTCAAGGCCTCAAACGACTCGTGAGCTTCGAAAACGAATAAAATGATGTGCCAATTTTACCCCCACCACCGCGAAAAGTTTTGTTTCGAGAAAGTATAGTCTCGGCGAGCCTCGGGCCAGCAGACGACAGGGCTGTCAATGTACTTGTCCCGAGACTCTACCGAGTCTCTTGATATCAACAGAGGCTCGTTTTGCAGTCGCAACAGAAGTAATCGTAGCCTTGGAAGTGGAGGGTTCGAAGTCAAGATTACTTGTGATTGAGTCAGCTATTTTCTTTTTATTCCGTTCTGAATCTGCAACATATCCCTCTGTAACTTTGTCAGACTCCACCCACCATGACTTTTGAGATCTATGATGTCGCCTCCACCATCTACGAGAAGTGTTGCAGACGTTCTGCGGAATGCGTGCCCTGTATACTTTTCGTTATCCGGCAATTGTAAAAAGTCTGCGATGAGTTTTGGTATTTTCGATATCTTATGCTTGCCTATTGGCTGTTTGGTGCATTTGTCCAT
Organism: Campoplex capitator; assembly: GCA_037576405.1. Lineage (NCBI taxonomy): Eukaryota > Metazoa > Arthropoda > Insecta > Hymenoptera > Ichneumonidae > Campoplex > Campoplex capitator. Next base: position 42,213 of record JARBWI010000088.1, on the reverse strand, counting down.
TTGAAAATTCAGGAAAAATCGATCTACAGTATTGTTGGCCGGTCGTTGATTTATGTACTTTTTGCAGTATTCGTACCATTTACCGTGAATTGTAAAAGACCGTTCCACTGATGTTTTCATACCAGGAATCTTTATTAAAAGCATAGTATTATGATCTTCAACGGCACTGTATTTCAATGACACCAATTCACAAGTTCGACAAGCTCCCATAATTCCAACTGCAAGTACGACCTGTAATATAAAAAAAAATAGGTAAAGAAGTGTAAGGGACGGATGGTGCGTGGCGCGGAAGGGGTCCTGGTGAATGGTAAATGAAAAAAAGAAATCCATTATGAAATTCAACCAACAAAATTATTTAAAACGAAAAAAAAAACAAAAACAATTGTAAATGAAAACAACAAAACAAATCAATTTGAAATAAAAATAAAAATAGTTTAAAAGGAAAACTTAATAACAAGACTGATTTACTAAAAAAAAATAATCAACTTTCAACAGAAAAATAAAAACTAATTTTTCTACGTATTTACCTTTACGTCCATATACTGATTGTCTGGAGCTCCCTTACAAAATTTTGAGACATCTTCCGCCGTAAAAATGTTTGACTTCTTTAGTACATAGTTTGCGTGCAACGTTTTTAAAATCCCAATCAGCTTTTTATAATTTCCGATATCAATCCCATCGAATTTATTTACTGTGGACCTCAATATCGAATATTTTGACCACAACGTTGCTGAACTGAGTTTTTCTGATAACTCGTTGAAATACACTATGAAAACTGCTTCATCAAACGACGACGTGCGTTTAGTTTTACGCCAAGCTTTAAAGCTATTGTATTCTTTAGTATATTCTCGTTTTGATTTTATAGGCCAAGAGTCCATTGAAATTTCTTTAGCTTTTTTCAGAATTTCTACAGGAATCTCATCTGTATTATCTGAGTCAGAGTCACTGCAATTATTTTCCATTTTTTTAAAAATGACACGCGTGAAAAGTGCTTACAACGAACTGAAGCGAAAATTTAATAAAGAAAAAAATGATGGTAGCAGAAAAGCGCGTGTTTTGTCTTTGCTTTTCTCTCTCTCTCTCTCTCTCTCTCTCTCTCTCTCTCTCTCTCTCTCTCTCTCTCTTTGACGAGGAAGACGTGTCTCACGGTGCTCTGTACTTTTCGCTATTTTATCGTGTATTTTATCGAGTATTATTCGCGCATTAATTTTCCTTAATCTGCCATAGTTGATTTTACGCTATAGCATTATTACGAGCGGTTAATATCGCGAAATAATCTGCTGATTTCGTCACAAACAACAAAACTATCTTCCCCGTAACGTTTCGGTTTTACTCCGCGCCATGTTTGTAATCGATTTTCGTTCTATTCGCGCTTTTGCTGAGTGATTGCCGTAGTGCTCAGTTTGTTATCAGGATATTACGACTCTTGAGTGAAAATCGTCAAAAAAAAAAAAAAAAAAAAAACAAGTGTCTAAAACTTCACCGGTTTTTTGGTTAATTTTTGTGCAATGTGGCCGTTACCGCGTGTTCAAAATTCATCGCAACCGTCACTATTCACACATATACACACCACTCCTTATCATTGATGTGTTTCATACGTCGCTGTGAGTGCTTCATCGAGTCAAAACTCCTTGATTTGTCGTGCAACGTGTCTTATCCGCGTTCCAGATGTAATGCTTCTCGAGTGAAACTCTAAATCGCCTTATTCGTCATCGTTATCAGTTCGTGATCTTGACACTATCTTTTTGTGTGATATTCGCCAAAAACTTAAAGTGCTATCATAACATTATATCAGACTCTGACCAATTTTTGGCGGCCGTTACCGTGTGATACGTAAACTGCTACTGTTATTATTTACACACACCACTCTAAATCGTAGCCTCGTATTTCGGGTATTGCTGTGTGAGTGCTTCATCGAGTGAAAACTTCTCCGTACCGTATGAAACGCAAACTGTCACTGTTATTTTTACACACACACCACTCTAAATTGTCGCCTCGAATCTCGTGTATTGTTGTGTGAGTGCTTCATCGAGTGAAAACTCCTGTTTTTACGTGTATCGTGTCTCTTCGCGACTAGAATATCATGACTCTCGGAAGTACAATCATTAATTCACATCAATATTAATTTGCTGGTTGATTCTGTCAACGAGTGGCTGTTTGCTGTGTGATAGATTTTATAACTATCCGTCACTTCAAACATATGCGCATACCACTACATGTTTGAGTCCGATACTAGTGGCGTCATCTTCACGATCTTTATGATCTCACGTCAACACAAGTCTAATCAATGCTCACATACGGGACTATCTTCGCTAGCTGACGCATGCGCCTTACTTCTTGTGATTGTCTTATCGATCTAGACAACGATCCTTACCTATCTCATCGATGTTCTCACACCACTGCGCCACCTTCTCTCCGTAGAATCATCGTATATTATGATCATCAGTGGTCACTTTCGTTACTATTGATACTATCTCATCGGCCGCATCAGCTGTGTTGTCGTCGCTCTCATCACAACCATACGTCATACGCGCACATGCTTATAACTGACACCTTCGCTACAAACATCGGCTATTCATCTCAGCCAAACACTACTGCTTTTTCGCGTTATAATTGGACTTAACCGATACTATCATACCTCACGGGGAAAAAAACGTGGACAAGTACATTGGTGGTCCCTTGTTTCCCTATGATATTAAAAAAATCCAAAACGCCGCTTAGAAGAATTCAAAAAAAGTTACAAAATAAGTTGTTGAAATATACGTGGCCAAATACGGGAAGCTTTACTGCGTTTCAATAAATTTCCAAAGACGGTTTGATGTTTATAGAAAAAATAATCAAGTTTGGAAATTCAACTATGTCACCAACCAAATTGCAAACGTAAAAAAATAAGATCGTAAAAAAATTCTGAACGAAGTACTTGGCGAATTCTTGATCATGATCTATACACTACGCTTATTTCATGGAAAAATCCTCGCCAAGTACTTCGTTCAGAATTTTTTTACGATCTTATTTTTTTACGTTTGCAATTTGGTTGGTGACATAGTTGAATTTCCAAACTTGATTATTTTTTCTATAAACATCAAACCGTCTTTGGAAATTTATTGAAACGCAGTAAAGCTTCCCGTATTTGGCCACGTATATTTCAATAACTTATTTTGTAACTTTTTTTGAATTCTTCTAAGCGGCGTTTTGGATTTGTTTTAAATATCATAGGGAAACAAGGGACCACCAATGTACTTGTCCACGTTTTTTTCCCCGTGAGGAGATTTTTGCGATTATATCACTTCTTTTTTCTAAAATTCTTAAATATTTTGGTTCATATAAACTCCTATGGAGACTGTATATAATTACAATCCGCACTTTTAGCTTGTGAATATAACCCATAACTGTTGATTTTATTTTGCATTTTTATATTTTGTAGATGAATATGTTCACTGCGAGATTTGAATACACAGGATCACAAAAAAAATGCTTACCAGTCTGTTCAAAAGTTTATACTGAGATCATTATTTTTCACAATTTATCCAATTTACTCGCTAATCTCGCACTTTAACATTACGGAACTTCACTCAGAATCTCCGTTGAATATTTTTATTAAATCCATTAATCGAAATTTTTCGGACGTCCTGCACTTGATTATGTCAAAACTCCGTTAATAACCGTTGTAGATGTCATACACTACGCTTACACGGCACTCTTATTCCGATTTGGTTATAATGGGGTGTATATACATATATATCGGGCATAATAAACCCGATTAATTAATCCGGAATAAGAGTTCCGTGTGAACGTAGTAGTCATTGCTCTCTCTCTCTCTCTCTCTCTCTCTCTCTCTCTCTCTTTTCTCTCTCTCTCTCCAGCTGTCACTGGAGACTGACTTTGATGAAAATGTGTCTTGAGGCGTGCGATGAGGCCTATCATGGTGTTGTATACAGACACGTCAAATTCTTGAATGTGTTGGTAACTTTTGCATAATCTTGAGCCCGTGCAAAGTTTTTTCTCAGCAATTACGCGACCGATCATGCTGATTTTGGGCGCAATCGAAAGAGAATTTCTTAATTAGCTCAAAGTTCAATTTTTGAGTTCCTCAATTGCTTCTGTGCTTCGTAATTCAATAAAATGACATGCCAATTTTACCCCCACCACCGCGAAAAGTTTTGTTTCGAGAAAGTATAGTCTCGGCGAGCCTCGGGCCAGCAGACGACAGGGCTGTCAATGTACTTGTCCCGAGACTCTACCGAGTCTCTTGATTAACAATGTCGAGTCGTTGCGCTATCTGCGAGGATGTTCTCAAAAGAAATGAAAAGGTTTTGCTTTGCACTGGAGCATGTGCTAACTTATACCACATCGATTGTGCGGCAACTACTTTTCAACGCGAACCTGATGAACTGTCAAACAATGCAACATTTAGATGTGACTTATGCACAATGCATAGATCACAACTGACTCCTCGTTCACCTCCTCAGCCTAGCGATACAAAGCTCGATGAGTTGTTGATGTCGCTAAACACGCTCTCTACGACAATGAATGCTCAATTTGGACATGTTAACAACACACTGTCTACTGTCGTCAATAACATCGGAGAAATGCGCAATGACATCTCTCTCGTAAACAAGCGCCTTGATACCCTTGAAAGCAACGTGAAATTAAACAGAGCCGAACAAGAAACGATACTCAGGGACTTCGACACTCGGCTCACTCAACTCGAATCCAACAAAAACGTTTTCGAGATTTCAATGTCCGGCATCCCTTCTACGGTCAACGACTTACCGAAAATTATTGTTGAGAAAGTTTTCACGGCCTTAGGAGTTTCTGAACTGATTTCCGATGTACTAGAGATCAGAAATGTTCCCATCAAAAAGTCTGTACAAAACGCCATTGGGGAAACAGCTTCAACCTCAAATGTCTCAAGCGAATCCGAACGTCCGACTACATCGCATTCCTGCACACTAATTATCAAGCTCAAATCTCCAGCTGTACGAGACCATATCCTGCTCAAACGTCGTATCAAAAAACAATTACTTGCGAGCGAGGTATTTTCTGCTAACCACACTGGAACTATCTTTATAAACGAAATACTGCCTACGAAAGTTTATAATTTATTGAAGCAAGCACGAGCCAAAGCTAAAACAAACGGTAATTGGCGTACGTGGGCGGACTCAAGCGGAGTACACGCGCGCAGAAACGACAGCAAACAACAACGATGTCATAAAAATCACCACCAGCGATGACTTGTCGAAATTATCCTGACTCGATCCTTCTCCCAAATCTCGCTATACTGCTAATAACCTTGTCATCACAGCTGATGATAAATATTTAAAAATCGCACAGTTTAATGCCAATTCGCTCTTGGGTCATCACGAATTTTTCACTGCTTACTTCACGCAAAATTTTTATCACGTCATTGCTGTGACTGAAACATGGCTTCATTCTTTGGTTCCGGATAAATTGGTCAAACTTGAAAATTATACACTCATCAGACATCATCGTCAGGTTACACGTGGTGGCGGTGTTGCTGCATATGTACATGATTCTCTAAACATAAAATTATTAGATCTCTCTCAAAATCTGACTCTTAATGCGCCAGAATTAATTATTTTCGAACTGCGTTTTTCGCCAAAAGAATCTATTTTAATCGCTATCATGTATCGTCGGCCAAAAGGATTTCTTTTTAACGAATTTACTCAAGCTTTCTCTCGTCATTCTTCTGCGTACAAACATTATATCATAACGGGCGACCTGAATTGTAATTTGCTTGCAAATAATTTCGAGGCTAATTCGCTACGAGAATTAGTTGCATCCCACGCAATGCACCTAGTCCAATCACATGCCACTTATCATACAAATACTTGCGACTCCTGGCTCGATGTATTTATTGTGGATAGCGAAGATCGTATACTCAAATTTCGTAAGTCTAATTCACCTTTCATTGCGGGGCATGATCTCCTGGAACTCTGTTATAAATTTGACCATAGTCCTTTCATTAAACGTATGATAACACGGCGCAATTTTAAGAGATTCAATGCTCAACTCTTTCAACAATCGATTTTTCAAATAATTAACTCCAATACTTTCAGTGGTTTCTCTGAGAATTGTGTCGACTTATGAAACGCTTCACTGAGTTTTGCGATCACCACTGCATTAGATCTGCATGCACCGCAGACCACTTTCAATGCTAAAAAGCCAAACACACCGTGGTTAACTGATGATCTCCGCTCACGCATAAAAAAAAAGAAATACATGTATAGACAGGCTCGTCGATCTTTAGGCGTTTTAAATTTGGCTTTATCAAGAGACTCGGTAGAGTCTCGGGACAAGTACATTTGGCAGCTCTGTCGTCCGCTAGCCCGCGGCTCGCCCAGAGTATATTATCTCGAAACAAAATGACTCGCCGTGGTGGGGGTAAAATATGAAATTTATTTCCTTAATTACGGAGCCGGGGAGAAATATTATGATTTGAAAATTGAACTGGAGACTTATTATGAAAAGAGCTTTCGATTAAGCCTTGGATCAGCACGATTGATGCCGTATTTGCTGAGAAAAAACTTTGCACAGGCTTAGATTATGCTAAGATCGGAGTATTGGTGTGTATGTATACGACACACAATGAAAGGCCTTTTGATGCTATCAAGTTTCTGATTGGTCGCGACAGAGCTGCGTTCGAAAACTCGTTGCCCACACAGCTATATGTAATAACGTGGCCCTGTGTGGCCCTGTGGCTATATATTCTTCTGCACTGTGGCTATATATTCTTCTGAATAAGTACAAACAAAAAAAAACAGTGCAGACGAGCGAGCGAAAAATGTCATATTGACGCGAGTGTGAGAGAGATAGCTGAAATAAGTTCATATTTTTCCTTTCCGCCCTTGACATTTTCGAGAAAATAACTGTTACAACTTGTTCTTTGTCAAACAACGAACGTTGGCTAACCATTTATTTGCCCGAGAATGCAAGGTTATGGGAGAAGAATGTGTTGCAGGTTTGTCGTTACCGAGTCTGAACGAATGCTGTGATACAGCTTTGACAGCTCGTCATAACCTCACAAATTCGAATTTTCAGCTGGCATATTACCGACATGCTCCAATGACGGGAGAATATGCTTCATGAATGAATATGCTCCACATGTTTTGACCTATTTATTCCTACACCCACTATTTTATCCATTTATGGCATCTTAGTGTACGATAGTGTACGAGAGAACTCGTACAGACTACATGTATCGAAGATGTGACGAACAGTTCAGTTCGGCTCGAGCCGGTGTGGACACCGGACACAATAAACATAATATCGTACTTTTACCGTGTGTCTCACTCATTTCCCCCACGCTCCCGATAGTACAGTGGCGACGAGGATAAAAGAGGTGTAAAAACGTAGCATAACGTAGTAAACGGAAGCATACGGGTAAACGGCAGCAATCGTAAAATAAAATAAAATAAAAAGTGATTAAAAACAAGTGTACAAAATATATGGAAGATCAGACTATACAGGCCCAAGTTGAAGAGAAGAAAACGGCGTGGATCTACAAACTAAACAAGGAACAATTAAGCCGGTGGCTATTACGATTGACGGGCACAGCGTGGGCAGTGCATATGAAACATCAATTGACGCCTTACGAAAAGAATTAAAGCGAGTGGTAAAACAAGAACAAGCAGAGGGGGTAGAGAAGAAGGAGGTAGCACAAGAACAACCACAGAACATGGCATCGTTTTTAAACACGTTAGAACAATTCGAACGGAAGAAAGATGATATCGAGGAATACCTGGAAAGACTCGACCTTTACATGGTTGCCGCTAATATCCCGGTAGATAAACAGAAAGCGGCGATATTATTGACGAAGCTCGGCACAGATATCTACTCGGCGATTAGAGCGGAGATCAGACCGCCGCAGGAATTGAAATCACAAACGTACGAACAGATAATAACAATAATAAAGGAAAAAATTTTCCCACCGACGAGCCATATCAACGAACGCAGTAAATTTCGCAAAATGAAGCAAGCGTTAACGCAGGAAGTGAGTGAGTTCGCAACGCAACTACAACGAGAAGCGACAAGATGTAAATTTGCAAACATAGACGAGGCATGCTTGGACCAATTCATAAACGGTCTGGCGAACGAGCAAACGCGCTTTGAAGTCTTGAAAGCTAAGCCAGCGACATTCACAGCAGCACGGACAATTGCAAATGGACACGGAAGATGCGCGACTAAACGCAAAAGCGGGGGTCCAGGAAGAGGCCAAAGAAGAAAAATTGCTAAAAATGGGCAAAACTACGCAGCCCACGTTCCAAGGAAGAGGGCCGCCACAGAGAGGAAGAAGGGGACCAAGCAGACCCCAAGCACGAGGAGCAACGAACAGCACAACACGAAACGGAGTGCAAAATCCAAATTCGTGTTACTGTTGCGGGGAGTGGGGGCATTTTGCACGTGAGTGTAGATATAATATGCTTAACTGCGAGAACTGTGGTCGTCGAGGACACCTGAAGCAAGTGTGCCGGGCGCAATTCCAACGAACGTCAACAAACGGACCGAGACAGCAGAATTTCTTGAGCCCAAACGACGAGCAGCAACGGGGCGCAGACGAGGGAGGTGAAGACAGCGGCAGCGACGACAACAATCGAGTAGGAGATGTATTCGGAACGTTATATATGTTAAAGATCGAGGTAAATAATAATGCGAGCGTATTAAGAGCGACTGTGGGACCACACATGTTAGATATCGAAGTCGACACGGGAGCGTATTATACAGTAATACCGGAGAGGGAACAAAAAAAATTATTTCCCGAAGAGAAAATAGTACCGACGAAAGTATATATGAAATTTTACGATAATTCGTTATTCAAGCCGATTGGAAAAATAGAGAACGCGAAAGTAGATATAGAAGGGGAGACGCGATATTTAGATCTGTACGTTACAAAGGAAGGATACGGGCTACTAATGGGGAAACAATGGCTAGAGGCTTTCGAGCGCTGGCCACCAATCTTTCCAAAGAAAGGGGAGAAAATGGTGCGACACAATAAGATGAGTGAGGAGAAGGAAATACCAGGGTTACAGGAATTATTAAAGAGCAAAAAGATGGTATTCTCATCCACGTTGGGTACATTCAAGTTCGGGGAATTAAAATTACAATTAATTCCGGGGGCACAACCAATCTATAAAAAAGCGCGACCCCTTCCGTTGGCTCTTAAAGATAAAGTTCAACGAGAGCTCGAAAAATTAACAGAAACAGGGGTAATTACCCCGACTAAGTTCAGCGACTGGGCGACACCCATAGTGCCGATTATAAAACAGAACGGCGCAATCCGTCTCTGCGGCGACTTCAAGGTCACCGTAAATCAAGTATTAAAAATCGATAGATACCCGTTGCCAAGGATTGAAGACTTATTAGCAACGTTACACGGTGGAAAAACCTTCACGAAATTAGATCTGTCAAGGGCGTATGCGCAAATTCCTTTGGAAAAGGAATCGAGAAAAATTGTCGTAATTAACACGCACGTCGGGTTATTTCAATATAACAGGTTACCATATGGGGTGTCCACGGGACCAGGGTCGTTCCAACGGCTGATGGAACAAGCGATAGGGGGCATACGCGGAGTCGGTTTCTTTCTTGACGATATTTTGATAACCGGCACAACAAATAACGAACACCTCGAACGACTAAAACAAGTATTAGAGCGATTAGAAAAATGCGGGTTAACGTTAGAGCGGGCCAAATGCGAGTTCTTTAAGCCACACTTAAAATATTTGGGATATAAAATCGATTGTAAGGGAATACACACAACAGAGGATAAAGTAAATGCAGTCGTAAAAGCACCGGCACCGAAAAATTTCACAGAACTGAGAGCGTTCCTAGGGCTCGTGAACTTTTACGCGCGGTTCTTAGAGAATCAGGCAACAATACTAGAACCACTGCACGAGCAATTGCGTAGAAAAAAATTTGAATGGAATGAAAAGTGTACGATAGCATTCGAAGCGATAAAAAAAGCTGTCGTCACAGCGCCGATTTTGATTCACTACAATCCGGAGCTGCCATTAATAGTAACCGCGGACGCTTCGGCAGTCGGCATGGCAGCGGTGCTAGCGCATCAAGTAGACACGGATACAGAAAGACCGATTGCATTCAAGTCGCGAACACTCACTAAAAGTGAGAGAGCGTGGGCTCCGATTGATAGGGAAGCAGGCGCAATCATTTTCGCGGTGACAGAATTCTACATATATGTATATGGACGCCCGTTTATATTGAAGACGGACCACAAACCGTTGACGCACATCTTCGGCCCAGAAAAGTCAATCCCTATAATCGCAGCTTCACGACTCCAACGATGGGCTTTTTTCCTGTCCGCGTTTACCTATACGATCACGTATATAACGTCAAAACAGAACGGAATAGCAGACGCGCTGTCACGACTTCCGCTAGACACCGAAAAAGGAAACCCCGCGCCAGAACCGGAAGCGATAAAATACACAAATTATATGCAGTCAAGCGAAATAACAATCGATTGGAAAAGAGTAAGGGACGAATCTCAAAAAGACCCATACATTCGGAAAATAATATTGTATACGCAAGTAGGGTGGCCAAAGAATAAAACGGAGGGAGAGTTGGAAGAAAGGGCGTACAAAATGCGACAAGATGAGCTACATGTAATAAACGACTGTTTACTGTGGGGGTACCGCGTTATAGTACCATCGTCGTTGCGACCCGGGGTACTCCAAGAAGTACATAAGAGTCACATGGGAATGACGCGAATGAAAAGCTTAGCACGATCGTATGTTTGGTGGCCAAACGTGGACGGCGATATAGAACGCGTGGCAAAAACTTGCGACGCCTGTAGTGAAATTAAAGACAATCCACCGAAAAGCGTGTTACAAACATGGCCGTGGCCCAAAAAGCCATGGGAACGAGTGCACGCCGATTTTACCGGACCATTATTCGATAACATGTACCTCATTTTAACGGACGCGCACTCAAAATGGGTAGAAGTGTGGATTTTGAAAAAAACCGACTCGGAACGGACGATTCAGTGCCTCGCGGAAGCATTTGCCAGATTCGGTTTACCAAGGCAAATCCACACGGACAACGGGAGACAGTTCACGAGCGCGATTTTTAAAAAATTCGTCGAGCAAAATGGTATCCGACACACACTATCGCCACCATACCACCCGGAAAGCAACGGACAATCCGAAAATTCCGTAAAAACATTCAAGCGCAGCATTAAAAGGTCGGTCCAATCTGGAAGCACAGTCAGAGAGGCGGTCACGGAATTCCTCCAACAATACCGAGCAACACCACACTGTACCACAGGAGTGTCGCCAGCAAGCTTAATGTTGCAATATGAATTTCGCACAAAATTAGATTTAATGAGAATAAATGTCGAAGAGAGAGTGGAGAGAAAAACAAAACAACAAATAGCGCAGAAAGGGGGAAAACAACGGAAAGAATTTACAAAAAGGGAACAAGTGTTCGTAAAAGACTACCGAACAAACCCGCCACGCTGGGTGCCAGCGATAATCAAGGAGCAAGTGTCCGCGGTTATCTATATCGTAGCAGTAGAGGGCTTACGTTGGAAAAGACACGTAGACCAAATCACAAAAGCAGCAAGAGAAAAACCAGCGGGCGACGCGAAAACAAAAACAAAAATAGAAGAACCAAACAAACAGGCGCCAGGGCCCATGTTGCGTCGTTCGGAGCGTTTAAAGCAACAAACAAAGAAATAAAAGAAGTTACCGATTAACAAAAATTGTAACGCGATAGTATGTAAGATTTAGGTGGTGGGAAAACGATGAATAAGAAATTTAGAGGGGAGGAGTGTACGATAGTGTACGAGAGAACTCGTACAGACTACATGTATCGAAGATGTGACGAACAGTTCAGTTCGGCTCGAGCCGGTGTGGACACCGGACACAATAAACATAATATCGTACTTTTACCGTGTGTCTCACTCATTTCCCCCACGCTCCCGATAGTACAATTCACAATGCCGCAGGCATCAGATTAATCGCTAAGCGATAATATCTCTCAGGGAAATAAACTCTTGTCGCTGAGTGACATAAAAATCTTGTCGTTGAGCCACATGAATATCTTGTTGTTGAGGCAAATAAAAATCTTGTCGCTGCGAGGGCTCAGTGACATGAAAATCTTGTCGCTGAGGCAAATGAAAATCTTGTCGCTGCGAGGGCTCAGTGACATGAAAATCTTGTCGCTGCAAGGGCTCAGTGACATGAAAACTTTGTCGCTGAGCGACATGAAAATCTTGTCGCTGCGAGAGCTCAATGACATGAAAATCTTGTCGCTGAACTACATGAAGATTAATCGCTAAGCGATAATATCTCTCAGTGACATAAAAATCTTGTCGCTGAGGCAAATGAAAATCTTGTCGCTGCGAGGGCTCAGTGACATAAAAATCATGTCGCTGAGCCACAAGAAAATGTTGTACATTAATCCCTTTTTGATAGTGATGCATTTTTTTCCTGCTAGAGGTCAATTCAAAAAAAATTGTCCGAAAAAAAAAATTCTAAGAGAAATTTGAAAAAAAATCCAGGTGATTTAGTATGAAAATACGCAACTTCTTGTATCTGTAAAATTTTATATAAACCCTATCATTCTTGGGTTATATTGAATTTTTCAAAACTTTCTGTTTTTGGCCGAAAACGAAATAACTTTCGGGAAAAAAATCACAACAAATTTTTCAGAAGAGGAAGTTGGAGCTTTTGCATTGCATTCCAAGTTTTACATAGTAAAAGAAAAAAAAATCTCTTATATTGTGAACCGAATCCGCGATGGTCGAAAAAAGGCATAAAAACGGTCGGGAATCAAAGTCCGTACAAGGCCAAAAAAAGAAATCAATGGAAAAATATTGAAATAAGGCAAACTGGAGCCTGATCTATCCTTTTTGAAACGCCACTTTGGAAATTCGAATATCTTTCTTTTTGGCAGAGTTGTCCGGTGTATCTAAACGTTTGAGCGGTAGTGTATGAGTGGATCGACGAAACTAAATCAATTCAAACCATGGGGAAAGATTCACGAAGTATGTGATCATGAAAAAATTTAGGTTTTGGAGGAGTCAGAAAAAAAGAAGTGATATCCTAGCCAAAAATCCCCTCCACGGGGAAAAAAGCCTGGACAAGTCCATTTGTTCGTGACCCCCGTATTTCCATTTGTTTTCACAGAAAAATCTAATCCTGCTAAAAAAAAAATTGAAACCTCCAATAAAATGAAAAATAGAAAAAAACCCCAGAAAAAAATAGCTCCTAAAAAATGGAGGAAAACCCCAAAAAAATTCAAGACAATAAAAAAAAAAATACAATAAACGTGAAAATGGTAAAAAAAATGTTGACGATTTTCGCTCAGCACTAAAAATTCTTGATATCCATAAAAGGACAAGTATTCCATTGATGGCTGAAAATCAATTAACGAGAAAAAGAGAAAACTCCCAAAAAGACATGGCACAAAAAAAGAAACCCTTAAATAGAAAATGGCGAATCAACAGAAAAACTTCATACAAAAAATAAAAAAACTAAAGTTTGCCATCGCATGTTGAGCAGTTGAGCGGATGCGCACAGAGTACTTGTCCGGCCCGAAAATTTTTGTATTAGCCGCTGCTATTTATAGGGAATATGCGGAAGCTAATACAAAAATTTTTGGGCTGGACAAGTTCTCTGTGCGCATCCGCTCAACTGCTCAACATGCGATGGCAAACTTTAGTTTTTTATTTTTTGTATGAAGTTTTTCTGTTGATTCGCCATTTTCTATTTAAGGGTTTCTTTTTTTGTGCCATGTCTTTTTGGGAGTTTTCTCTTTTTCTCGTTAATTGATTTTCAGCCATCAATGGAATACTTGTCCTTTTATGGATATCAAGAATTTTTAGTGCTGAGCGAAAATCGTCAACTTTTTTTTTACCATTTTCACGTTTATTGTATTTTTTTTTTTATTGTCTTGAATTTTTTTGGGGTTTTCCTCCATTTTTTAGGAGCTATTTTTTTCTGGGGTTTTTTTCTATTTTTCATTTTATTGGAGGTTTCAATTTTTTTTTTAGCAGGGTTAGATTTTTCTGTGAAAACAAATGGAAATACGGGGGTCACGAACAAATGGACTTGTCCAGGCTTTTTTCCCCGTGGAGGGGATTTTTGGCTAGGTATAGAGAATATAGAGATAAACTTTCTGCTGATCTTAAACTTGCCAGAAGCAACTACTATCGCACCAAACTGTTCAATATAATAGATTCTTCTACTTTATGGAAAGAGCTACAAAAGCTTGGCTTAGTTAAAACTAAACAAACCTCATGCAGTAATTTTTTCACTCCTGATGAACTTAACGCCTTCTACGCAAGCATTTCTTGTGCTGACGAACCTTGTCTTGAGGGTGAATTAACCGTCCTTCTGGATACAATACCTGTGCGTGAACCAATCTTTGCATTTTCTCTAGTCTCTGCTGAGACTGTATCTTCTATCATAAATAGTTACGTTACTTCATCTCATAGTATTGATCCAGATGGTCTTTCTCCTTATGCGATATTAGCTGCTTCACCTGTTATCTCAGAGCATCTCGCCACACTGATCAATGAATCATTTTGACTCTGTTGCTTTCCTACCTCATGGAAACGCACGTTTATTCGTCCATTACTTAAAGTAAATCCACCTATGTCGCTATCGGATTGCCGTCCGATAGCTAACTTATGCGTACTTTCAAAAATCTGTGAACGATCCGCTCTTATGCAATTGAAAAAATTTTTTGTAGTTAATAATAAATTTGATGAACGGCAATCTGGTTACAGAGAAGGATTTAGTACGCAAACGGCCTTACTTCGCATTAATCATGACATTAGACGTGCAGTGGATGACAGAAAAATCACGATATTGGTGTTATTTGACTTTAGTAAGGCTTTCGATGTGGTACCTCATCTCAGACTGCTCATGAAACTTCGTGAAGCAGGACTGGCGGACTCAGTAATTCGCTGGTTCTTCTCCTATCTATCTAATCGCTTTCAAGCCGTCATAAACGATACCGGAGAATCCTCTAAATGGTTACAAGTCACTTCTGGTGTACCTCAGGGTTCTGTCCTTGGCCCACTACTGTTCTCTATTTTTATAAATGACATTGGTAATAACTTGAAGTACACTGATCACATGATTTTTGCTGACGATCTGCAGATCTATCGTAGTTGCCTACCCTCCGAAATCGCTGAAACTCTAGCTCTCATCTCTACTGATGTTAACACTATTGCGTCATATGCGAATATCAACCGTCTTAAACTCAATCTCAGTAAATCGAAAGCAATAATCTTTGGCAGTGGTACTTATATAAACCAGATTGATCTCACCTCATTACCCGCTATAACAGTAGATGGCACAATATTATCCTACGTTAACGAAGTGCGTAACCTCGGAGTTATTATGACGTCCAATTTGTCATGGAGAAAACATGCACTATCTATCTCAAATAGAGTGCATTATGCTGTTTACAGACTGACGTACCACAAGAAAGCCTTATCGCGTGAATTACGAATTCTTCTTGTCCGCCATCTTGTCCTCCCACTGCTCGACTATTGTTGCCTAGTTTACAACGACTTAACGAATGAACTTGACACTTATCTGCAACGACTTGTAAACTATGCTATCAGATTCATATTTGACTTACGATTAGATGACCATATCACCGAATATCGCCATCAGCTCGGCTGGCTCACTATTAGATCCAGACGATTATATTTTTTAGCAACCATGACTTACAATATCATGCACGGCAAATCTCCGGCTTATTTGCGCGAACTTTTCAATCCTTCACGTCCGTCAGTAAGACCGTCAAGACAGCCGAGTCAAAATGTATTCGAGATTCCACATTTCCGAACCGCAACCTATCGTAACTCATTTTTACTATCAGCCATATATCTCTGGCACTCATTACCTACGGAAGTTACTTCTTCATCGTCTATAACACTTATTAAACAGAATCTCTATGTGTATTTGCAATCAAAAGAGACCATCGAGTTCAACGACACCTAATCTTTACACCTCTAATGTAAGCGAGAGTCAGTGCGAGAGAGAGGAAAGAAAAGTAAAAACAATTGTTCATCCCTCTACTTCAACCTTTTTAGCAATAAGTTAGATATAGTTTAGCTATACTCTGCGGAAATTCCTGATATTCCATATTTATAGTATAAGTCTTATCATCTCTATTGTAACATTGTATTACATGGTTGCTCCTTAATCTTAAGCTAAATTGTATCTACTACACCATATCTGATTACTTTTTAATCGTAATAGTTTTAAGTTTATAAAAATTTGTTCCTCCTTACTAAATTATTGTTCTTCCTGCCTCAAGGTTCGCCAAGGCAAAATAAACATTCAATCAATCAATCAATCAATCTTACATACTAATAGTAAAAACTGTTCGTGAGTGTTTTCTTTAGTTAAAATCATTAACTACAGTGCCAATGATCACCTGACTCAGTTTCTTCGAGTGAAAATTCAATGTTCTTAGTATATATCAAAGTGTAAAAGTGAGGTGAATTTTTCCACCGTGAACAAATTCCGGTAGCCATTGTTTTATATAACGTGTCTTTAACTGTCAGTTTCTCCATGTGTATATCGTCGGATTCAAACTCACTCAGCTGTCATTGGTGATCATATGTTTCTACACAGTTACATCGCTATATTTCTCGCTTCATCGCGCATGCGCCTCGCGACGCACAAATATTTCATCAGCACGGTTCACTAACACAAACATCAACGAATCATCGTCGCTTGAGAGTGTCTATGTAGTTTATCTAGACTTATCTATAAATCGCAAAAATCCCCTCACGGGGAAAAAACGTGGACAAGTACATTAGTGGTCCCTTGTTTCCCTATGATATTAAAAAAAATCCAAAACGCCGCTTAGAAGAATACAAAAAAAGTTACAAAATAAGTTAAGATCTGTTGAAATATACGTGGCCAAATACGGGAAGCTTTACTGCGTTTCAATAAATTTTCAAATACGGTTTGATGTTGATAGAAAAAATAATAAAGTTAGGAAATTCAACTATGTCACCAACCAAATTGCAAACGTAAAAAAATTAGATTGTAAAAAAATTCTGAACGAAGTACTCGGCGAGGATTTTTCCATGAAATTAGCGTAATGTATAGATCATGATCACGAACTCGCCAAGCACTTCGTTCAGAATTTTTAAATGTTGATTTTATTTTGCATTTTTATATTTTGTAGATGAATATGTTCACTGCGAGATTTGAATACACAGGATCACGAAAAAAAATGCTTACCAGTCTGTTCAAAAGTTTATTCTGAGATCATTTTTTTTCACAATTTATCCAATTTACTCGCTAATCTCGCACTTTATCATTGCAGAACTTCACTCAGAATCTCCGTTGAATATTTTTATTAAATCCATTAATCGAAATTTTTCAGACGTCCTGCACTTGATTATGTCAAAACTCCGTTAATAACCGTTTCACTGTGTAGACGTCATACACTACGCTTACACGGCACTCTTATTCCGATTTGGTTATAATATGGTGTGTATATATATATATATATCGGGTATAATAAACCCGATTAATTAATCCGGAATAAGAGTTCCGTGTGAACGTAGTAGTCATTGCTCTCTCTCTCTGCAGCTGTCACTGGAGACTGGCTTTGATGAAAATGGGTCTTGAGGCGGGCGTTCAGGCCTATCATGGTGTTGTATACAGACACGTCAAATTCTTGAATGTGTTGGTAACTTTTGCATAATCTTGAGCCCGTGCAAAGGTTTTTCTCAGCAATTACCCGACCGATCATGCTGATTTTGGGCGCAATCGAAAGAGAATTTCTTAATTAGCTAAAAGTTAAATTTTTAAGTTCCTCAATTGCTTCTGAGCTTCGTAATTCAATAAAATGCCATGCCAATTTTACCCCCACCACCGCGAAAAGTTTTGTTTCGAGAAAGTATAGTCTCGGCGAGCCTCGGGCCAGCAGACGACAGGGCTGTCAATGTACTTGTCCCGAGACTCTACCGAGTCTCTTGATATATTCTGAAATCTATTCGGGTGATTTCTTGAATGCAATCCCAATAATTAAATCATTGGAATTTTAACAGCCATATTCATCGCGTTTCACTCCTTTTCTCACGGGAACATCGTTGGCGGCCAGCTCGTAAACACTATCACCATTACACGGATCGTCGTAACATTTTCACGCCGGGCCGTAAACAGTGACGTCACACGCACGCGCGGTTGATCGATACTTAATCTATTACTGTTCGATTACACTCGACTGGATCTTCACACCTTTTCATAAGTAGTTACAGAATTATCACACCGATGGCGGCACGTTGCGGTGCGTGCAATCGGAAAACCTACTCTGCATTAGACTATAAAAGCATCTACGCCAGGAAGACAATGCAAATTAAAAAAAAAAAAATAATAATCGGAAAACCTCTGCTACAGCTGATGTACTGATATGTAACTGTAAGAAACGGTTTTACAACCAATGCATTCAAAAATCTGCCAATGATTCTATTGATCTTGCAAACTTTTTTTGCGATAAATGTATCTCACAACGCTTGTTGAGTACAACCGAAATGAGCACATCTACGCCCAACCAAAACTCTGATTCATCGACAGTCAAAGCAACTTTTGTTACGCTCAGTGAAATCATGAGCCAGTTGATTGCAAACTCAGAATCAATTAATACTAAATTTGAATCAATGCAAAATTCCATGACAAACAAATTCGAGTCTGTGAAAAACTCGATAGACAACGTTGTGAAGAATATATCTGATCTCAAAACGGACGTAGCTCATCTTTCAACTTCTCATGAACTCATGGTTGACCGCATTGTGGCCTTGAAGAAAAATCTTGAAGAAACTCGTGCTGAAGTTACCGAAACAAAAAACGAAAATCATGCTCTTAAAAAATGTTTTGAAAAAACATAAAAACTCCCGACTAAAAAACTCCTTCACGAAAACAGTATTAAACTTCAAAAAGTCTGAAATAAAAAAATCGATGTCGGGATTTTCGTCGGGAGATGTCTCTAATCGGATCATTGAATAAGAAGTAGACAACTCCCGACGAAAATCCCGACATCTATTTTTTTATTTCAGACTTTTGAAAGTTTTATTTTTGTTTTTTTTTTCCTATTTTTGGATTTTAGCTTATCATTTTCCGACTTTTTCCTTGAAGAAAAGAACCATTAGTGTTTTTTTTTGAAACATGGTTCGCAAAAATATTTATCGTTGCATTTCTCGCAAGATCTCAAACTTCTTACTTTGCATTCCGAGCAGTATGATCGTGCCGACAAAATGATAGATAGCGATAATCGATGAATGTATTTTTTCCACTATCGGTTCTAAAGTGTTAGAGACCGTAGGACATAATATGTCATTGCTTGTTTTCTTGCAGATATCTTTTAATCTATTCAACGCTAATAGTATAACTTCTTTTCTTCTTTCCATAAAAATGTTTTGAAAAAACATAAAAACTCCCGATTGAAAAACTCCTTCACTTAAAGAAAACAGTATTAAACTTTAAAAAGTCTGAAATAAAAAAATAGATGTCGGGATTTTCGTCGGGAGATGTCTCTAATCGAATCACTAAATAAGAAGTAGACAACTCCTGACGAAAATCCCGACATCTATTCTTTTATTTCAGACTTTTTGAAGTTTAATACTGTTTTCTTTAAGTGAAGGAGTTTTTCAGTCGGGAGTTTTTATGTTTTTTCAAAACATTTTTTTATTTCACACTTTTTAAAGACAGACGCGACAGACGCGCGTCGGTTCGGATTGAAATTAGCAGCGCACAACAGTGTGAAGTTGGCGATAGTCGAGCATGACCTTATAAGGTCCCCTTTCGATATGGCAAAATGCGTTTGAATGTGAATATTAGTGATTCCTAATTATTTCAGCGAGTTTGCAATAGAATTGAACGAACTATGTCTAAGAACACTGTCTGTCACACATGGAAAGTATATGCAAAAATTGGTCAAGACAGTTGTCACTGTTTCGGAGAAAAGTGGTGACAAAGAAATAGCCCCAATCAGCTGATCGCAGTGAAACGCATAACTCCCGTCTTTTTGCCCTGCGGGCAGTCGGGAGTTAAAAAACAAATATCTGATATGGCGAATCAAATTATGATGAACAACGGCCATGACAATGTCTCGCCTGGTATCACAATAACTGGTATTCCGCTCTGCATAAAGGATTCTCCTGCTACTATCGTCGAAAAAGTTTTCGCTGCCCTTGGTGTTTCGAAGTTGCTAGACGATGTCTTGGATATCAGAAGTGTTTTAAAAGGATCTGTCAATGACATCGGTAATCGCTCCAACGCTACCACTGCCGAAAATCCACGTCACACCAAATCTTTAATCGTGATACTGAAATCCATTTCCATACGTGATCACATTATCACCAAAAAGAAACGTGACAAAAAAATCTGCTTATCAACGAAGTATTATCCGTCAACGTTAATGGGAGCATATTCCTGAACGAACTCATGACAACTCAGAAGTTCAAACTATACCGTCGTACCAAAGAAAAAGGTCGCAGCTGCGGTTACAAATACACCTGGCATAACGCTAACTCTGTATTTGTACGGAAATCGGATGGGACCGAAGTCTTCACTATACGCTCCGAGTCTGACTGGAATATGATGATGTGAATAACTACAAGTACCTCGCCTTCCATACGAAATACAACTGAAAGCTGTTCACCGTCATCGAATAATGTAGTTAATAATAATATAGTCAATAATGTAGTCAATCGTGCTCACTCCACTAACTTGATTAAAATTGCACAGTTCAACGCGAATTCACTGCTCGCACACTTCGAACAAATCAAAGCTTATTTCTATGAAAATTTTCACCATATTATTTCTATATCTGAAACATGGCTCCACTCTCATATCTCGGATTCCCTTGTAAAATTGGATGATTACGTGCTCATTCGAAATGATAGAGAAGAAATGCAAGGCGGTGGAGTCGCGTGCTATGTACATAACTCTTTAAAATTAAAAGTTCTGGCATCGTCTGAACGTGAATTTTCAAATGCTCCTGAATTTTTAATTCTTGATATACGTTCAAATACAACGGAGTCTCTTCTTCTTACCTCAATGTACCGTAGACCTAAAGGTCATTTACTCAACGAATACATCGGCATTCCATCTCAATTTTCACCTACGTATAAGAACATCATATTATGCGGCGATTTAAATTGTAATTTATTAATGTCAGGTGACTGAGCAGGCGTTTCAAGGCGCTTAGGTGTATTAAAAAGAATCCACATCTTGGTATTCCATGATGTATGCTTAGGATCATTATCGTGCATAAAAATCCACTCGTTATTTAAACCCATTACTTCAGCGCTTAATTGAAGATTTTCTTTGAGAATTTTAATATACATTTTGTGATCCATCACCCCATCGATAAAGACGAGTTTTCCGACCCCAGCAGCACTTATGCAACCCCATACCAGTACTGATCCGCCCCCGTGTTTCACCGTGAGAATTAAGTTTTCTTTCTGAAATTCTGTATCAAGAGACTCGATAGAGTCTCGGGACAAGTACATTGACAGCCCTGTCGTCTGCTGGCCCGAGGCTCGCCGAGACTTTACTTTCTCGAAACAAAACTTTTCGCGGTGGTGGGGGTAAAATTGGCATGTCATTTTATTGAATTACGAAGCTCAGAAGCAATTGAGGAACTTGAAAATTGAACTTTTAGCTAATTAAGAAATTCTCTTTCGATTGCGCCCAAAATCAGCATGATCGGTCGCGTAATTGCTGAGAAAAAACTTTGCACGGGCTCAAGATTATGCAAAAGTTACTAACACATAAAAAATTTAACGTGTCTGTATACAACACCATCAAAGGCCTCTTGTCGCCAGCTATAACCCATTTTCATGAAAGCCAGTGTCCCGTGACAGCTGCAGAGAGAGCAATGACTACTACGTTCACACGGAACTCTTATTCCGGATTAATTAATCGGGTTTATTATGCCCGATATATATGTATATACACCCCATTATAACCAAATCGGAATAAGAGTGCCGTGTAAGCGTAGTGTATGACGTCTACACAGTGAAACGGTTATTAACGGAGTTTTGACATAATCAAGTGCAGGACGTCTGAAAAATTTCGATTAATGGATTTAATCAAAATATTCAACGGAGATTCTGAGTGAAGTTCTGTAATGATAAAGTGCGAGATTAGCGAGTGAATTGGATAAATTGTGAAAAAAAATGATCTCAGAATAAACTTTTGAACAGACTGGTAAGCATTTTTTTCGTGATCCTGTGTATTCAAATCTCGCAGTGAACATATTCATCTACAAAATATAAAAATGCAAAATAAAATCAACAGTTATGGGTTATATTCACAAGCTAAAAGTGCAGATTGTAATTATATACAGTCTCCATAGGAGTTTATATTGTAACATGTTTATTTTTGGACACGATATCAATATAATGGATTCCTTGCTCAGAGGATTTCGAACAAAACAAAATATTGAAAATACGAATTCACTTCTATAACTTTTGGTGGGCAACAGGTAAACGTGACTCGAGAGTACAGTAATTACACATTGGTATACAGATATATATATACATTCAATACAATTGAACGCGGGCTCTGAGAACACACAACGATGATTACAATGCCTCGTATAATATCGAGTATCAACACATAAGGAGACCGCAATCTCAACACAAATGTAAAATATTAATTCGAAGATTTCGTGTTATCCATAAGAAAAAGAAATAAAGCACACATATAGACTCTTGATCGAGCACTTCCATTATCGAAGAGAAAAAGATTTTGGTATCATTAGATTATACATACCTTATTCCGCACGTGATGGGCCTTCGCCAGGCCAAAGATGTCTGTGTTTTATTTGTTTTGGTTTTTTCCGGCTCCGATCAATAGAGTACGATGAAAGGATATCGGCGCACGATTGCCAATGGTCAATATCTCCGATGTTGATTGTTTCCACCTTTTTCTTGGTGGTGACCACTGCCGTTACCGTCACAAGACGGTGAAGGTTTTTTGGAGACGAATTTATTGAAGATCCTCTCCAAAGTGCGATGGCGATGCGGCCCAGTTCGCCACTGTGACGTTTTTTTTGTTGATAACAAGACTCGATGCCGATTTTACGTAACGAAGTTTAATACAGCGTACGGTGATACAATTTATAGTCAGACAATATTGCGAGACACGTATACTTCCACACAACGTCGGTCGGCGACTG
Source organism: Campoplex capitator (assembly GCA_037576405.1). Classification (NCBI taxonomy): domain Eukaryota; kingdom Metazoa; phylum Arthropoda; class Insecta; order Hymenoptera; family Ichneumonidae; genus Campoplex; species Campoplex capitator. The sequence goes on along the minus strand of JARBWI010000088.1, from coordinate 19,011 downwards.
GGGCGAGGATTTCTCTCAAATTATAGCCCTCACATTTAGTCGTGGCTCACGTGACAAAAACGAATGACGGCTCGTCTAACAACGTGGGAATCGTCATCATCGATCGAAGATTAATAGTTATTACCGGTACTGTAAGAGGGAAACACCGAGTCACTACGGAGTCGGTGGTTACAATATGAACCAAAATATTTAAAATTTTAGAAAAAAGAAGTGATATAATCGCAAAAATCCCCTCACGGGGAAAAAACGTGGACAAGTACATTGGTGGTCCCTTGTTTCCCTATGATATTAAAAAAAATCCAAAACGCCGCTTAGAAGAATACAAAAAAAGTTACAAAATAAGTTAAGATCCGTTGAAATATACAGGGTGTCCAATGGGAAGTTGCTAAAACTAAATGAGTGTCTCTTCCTTCCATGAATTCAATAGGGGTCCCTTTTTCTAAGGCGCATACCTGAGGCCCCGCAGTTTTATTCCAGCCGTGGTTGAAGCAAGTACGCGCGCGTCAAAATGAGTGAGCTCACCACGGGAGAAAAAGTATATCTTATTGAGTGCTTCTTCTCGAGGGGAAAAATTTATAGTAATGCGTATAGAGGGTTTCGTACTAAGTTTGGAACTCATAGAGTTGCCAGCGAAAACACTCTGAAAAGGTAAGAATTTAATATTTATTCATTTTCATCTACCACACAACTTGTGTTTCAATTCAATTAAACTGCATTGAGGTAATTTTACATTAATTTTTGTAGGATAATCGATAACTTCGTGGAGTATGGTACACTCCAAGACCGTAGACACGAGTTGCCAGGTCCATCTGTTACGGTGACTACACCAGAGAAGATCAACGAAGTTGAAAATTATTTCAAACAAAATCCAAATGATTCGATTCGGAAAGCTGCTCAAGCATTAAAAATAACCAAATCATCATTACACAACATTTTGAAATATTTTTTAAAGTTTCATCCGTATAAAATAAGCACTCATCAATTGTTAACTGAACATGCCATGGCAAAACGCATCGAATTTTGTAAAACTATTACGGGAATGTTTGAAGCCGAAGAACTTTGTGAGAAAATGATTATTTATTCCGATGAAGCACATTTTTGGATGAATGGGTACGTAAACAAGCAAAATTACCGGTTTTGGGGAACGGAAAATCCCAACATATCGCTAGCGAAGTCCCTTCATCCACAGAAAGTAACAGCATGGGCAGCGATTTCAGTAAAAGGAATTTATTTGCAATTCTTGGAATCTACGGTAACAGGAGAGAGTTACAAACAGCTTTTGGAAACGAAATTCTTCCCTTATGCAAAAAAGAGGGGACTGGTTAAAAATTTTTACTTCATGCAAGATGGAGCGACGCCGCACCGGACTCATGAGGTGTTTGAAGCTATTCATCGCGTATATGGGACTCGAGTAATCGGTCTGAGGTACCCTAAATTTGCTCAAGGGGGACTGGAATGGCCTCCGTACTCACCGGACCTGAACCCTTGTGATTTTTTCTTGTGGGGTTACATAAAAGATCATTGTTACGCTAAAAACCCCAGCACAGTAGAAGAACTGATCGCGGCCATCCAGAAAGTGGTTCGCAGCATTACGAACGATATGTTGGACACAGTTTTTCACAGTTTTAAAAAGAGAATTGATTTTTGTGCACAATCTAACGGTTCGCACTTCGAAAATATCTATCATTAATCACTGTACTTTTTCGTTATTTTTATAAGATGTAATAAATTGATATAAAAAATATTTGACAGGGTTTTATTTATGTGCGTTTAAAACTGCAGAGTTTCCTCTATTTTAAGCAATTTGGCTTTTCTGATTCTGTGCACATGTTTTGAAATGACAGCCGATTAGTTTCAGCAACTTCCTATTGGACACCCTGTACGTGGCCAAATACGGGAAGCTTTACTGCGTTTCAATAAATTTTCAAATACGGCTTGATGTTGATAGAAAAAATAATAAAGTTCGGAAATTCAACTATGTCACCAACCAAACGCAAACGTAAAAAAATTAGATTGTAAAAAAATTCTGAACGAAGTACTTGGTGAGGATTTTTCCATGAAATGAGCGTAGTGTATAGATCATGATCACGAACTCGCCAAGTACTTCGTTCAGAATTTTTTTACAATCTATTTTTTTTACGTTTGCAATTTGGTTGGTGACATAGTTGAATTTCCGAACTTTATTATTTTTTCTATCAACATCAAACCGTATTTGAAAATTTATTGAAACGCAGTAAAGCTTCCCGTATTTGGCCACGTATATTTCAACAGATCTTAACTTATTTTCTAACTTTTTTTGTATTCTTCTAAGCGGCGTTTTGGATTTTTTTTAATATCCTAGGGAAACAAGGGACCACCAATGTACTTGTCCACGTTTTTTTCCCCGTGAGGGGATTTTTGCGATTTTAGATTTTCTCCGTACCATGCATCGGTTTCCTGATCCAAAAATATTGTATTCAGATTCATCAGCAAAGATCACACGCTGCCAGAATTCAATTGACTTATCTTTATACTTTTTTGAAAAAAAAAAAATTTCGGAAAATAAATCTGCAAAAAATCGAGTGACTAGAACAATCTCAGAGGCAACTTTTCACTCCTTAAAGATATTTTTCTAAATGCGATAGTTTTCGTGTTACGAAGAAATTTATGAATTTCCTCTGTTTTCACCAAAAACATGATAACTTTTTTAAAAAAAATCGTAACGGATTTTATAAAAAAGAAAATTAAAGTTTGAGTTTTGCCTTTTCAAGATCCAGTCAAAGAAATTGAAAAAAAAATTTCATCTGAAAACGCGGTTGCTCTGTAAAAAGGAAAAAAAAAGACGAAAAATGGTCGTTTTCAAAATAACGTCCTAGTCGTAAAAAAATCGCAAAAAATTTTCAAAAAAGCAAAATGAAATGGGATTTCTCTCCTTTAAAATGCCGTTTATCAAATAAATTTATCTACGTTATCGACGGAATAACATGAAAAAGAGTGTGGGAACTTTTTCCGACTTTTGTCTGGAAACTTTCCGACGGTAGTGTATGTTGAAGAAAAGAGTTCGCTACTAGAGTCTTTACAGCAAGCAGAGCAGGTCGAACGTTTTTTTTTTAAATTCCTGAAAATTGTTTTGACGATATTTAATTAATTACAGTGTTTTGAAAGATGTTGCGGGTTCCCGTATTTTTAATGTTTTTTTTCCTTTCGATAGCAACTATTTAGAGTTATGTAGTCTAACGCATTCTCTAGATATCGATTTCTCATTTTTTCGAGGCATCAAAAATGGGTGGCGTTTTTCGCACACTTTTTGACGTCTCGTGATTCCTGTCTAGTGACACTAGTTATAACTAGAAACATCTGCTGATATGCGATGAAACTATTCAATTGTATGATGTGACAAACGACTTTTTACGTTAGAGTGACAGATGTGTCGGAAAAGGTTATAAAGATCGCGGTCACGAATTTGGTGGTAATTGTGAGATTGAAAAGTGAGGTTGTAAAAATCGCGGCTGTGAAATTTGACAGATATTTTGTAAACTTCAATTCTGTTAAGTCATCAGGGTTATGACGGTTATGAGGTTGAAAAAAATTATAGTGTTGGTTATGAGGTTCAAAAAATGTTTATATTTTTAAAAATGACTAGTTTCCGTTAGAGATTTCGGCATTGTTTGAAATCGAAGAAATTTTTAAAACCTCGACAAAAGCCAAGTATTCAGTTGTGAGTGACGAAAATTGAGCAGATAACTAATAAATAAATAAAAACATGGATGTTTACAGTGTTTATTTTTGAGTATACATTGTTTATGAATACATGACAGAAATAAAAAGAATTTTCCTCAATTGTTCATCGGCCAATGGATATTTCTTTTTTTTTTTTATCGACAACTTTTTTTATGCGAGCCCCTGATAAGCTCTTTTCTTGCAGTTCTTCAAAGGTGATGACGGTTATGTCCCGAAGCTCATGTACATGTTATAAGGATGAAATTGATGGAAAATATTTGGCGATGGTACCAATGGTGTAAGATTTTTCAGTGCCGGTGTTTTCGCAACTCACCGGTGTTTCACAAAAATTTTTTTATGCCACCATCTGAGATCCTTCCGGAGCCAATGAAAAGTCATTTTTCCTTCATCGACAACTTGTTTGATGCTAGCCTCTGGACTCTTTTCTTGAAGTTCTTCAGAGGTGAAGACAATTGTGTCCCAAAGCTCATGGGGATGTCGAAAAAATGAAATTAATGAAAAATATTTGGCGATGGTACCAATGGTGTAAGATTTTCCAGTACCAGTGTTTTTGCAACTCACCGGTGTGTTTCACAAAAAATTTTTTATGCCACCATCTGAGATCCTTCCGGACTCGATGCTAAAATCAACGATCTTGCATTATTTATTGCTGAAAATCTCATTCTCTTCAACTACAACTTTTTCGCAGCGGTTCAGCTTTTTCGATTTCTTTAGTGTTCTTTTTTTAGACATTTCTCATTGATGAATGATAGACGATTTAGGTGTTTCTCGTTTTTTCTTCCTTGTCCACTTTTTTGATAAACATCTTTCGCTTCTGGTTCTCACTATCAGAAACTTTCATCTTCCTTGGAAAAAATTGATATTGATACAAACAAGGGAAAATCTATGCTATTTTTACTATGACAAACATTTCAAATCTTATAGAAGCAGGTCATTTTAACGAAACAAAGTCTTGAAACAAAATCGTATACGAAACATTAATGTATTCTGATAAATTTCTACACATTTATAGAAAAATTCGTATCTAGTTGGAAATTTAAAATGTGAAATCATGTCGTAGGATCTCAACGAAATTTTTTCATTTTCGAAACCTTTTGTAGCAAAGGTGCAATATTTAAAAAAACAAATTGAAACGATTCGATTGAGAATATTCTGCATATTTTTAAAATCTTTCATTTTAAAGTGAAACAATTTCAAAATATATTAACAAATTAGCACTTGACAAATAAATACTGGAATCATTTATAATTCAGTACTTATTGAATTTAAAATCGTACAACACATTGTACTTAAAGTGAATTTGGGCTAAAATATAATATAATATCAAGAGACGCGGTAGCGGCTCGACGCCAAGTATTAAACGAAAAGAAAGAGCCAGCGCGAGGCCTGCCATACTTATATATTGGGACCGTGCATACCTATACATTCTCACCAGAGTGAGAATGTGTAGTCGTGTACATACATACGTTTTGTCCCGCACAAAATGCCTATCCGCACTATTGGCGTCGCCACCAGTATGCATATACACGACTACACTTTCTCACTTTGGTGAGGGTGTATGGGTGTGCACAGAGCGAATACGCGAATGTGCCGGTTTTATGACGTCATAGTAATAATAATTATGAAATTAAAGTGACACCAAGCAAATTCTGAGCTGAAAATCAAACTTTTTTTCTCTTGAAATTGAAGGTTTCCTTTAAATATGTTAATTTTTTTTGTGCTCAACGAGCTGCCGTGTATTATTAAGGCATGAGCATTAAAAATTTGTTGTCAAGTTTGAAAATTCATAACTTCAAGGCGATGGATCAGTCGACGAAACACTCCGCCGCGGACCCCCATACTCGGTGGTACTGCAGAGCTCGCAAGGAGCTACTGCAGACTACCGCTAGATGGCGCGGCTCGCGTCTTCCTTCACGTTTTATCGCGCTAAGCACGCACGGAAAACCTGATGGAAGACGTTCGCCGCACGCAAGTGTATGTGTGAGCATGCATGTATGTGGGAGTGTTTGCACCACTTGAACTCACCTTTTATGAAAAAGGTGACCCTCCTTGCGTGCAACTTCAATGATTTCCATCGTTGATCATTTCGATTTAGAATCGAACTTACCAGCGGTGAAAAAACCACCGGGTTGTCGCTTCAAAAAGCGATCAAAATAAATGAACAATATTCATTGTTTATAAGAAAAACAATCGTTCTCCTATGCATTTATAACGGATTTTCATCTGTAGTCAATTCAATATAATTTTAATCTCCAGCAGTGGAAAAACCGCTGGGTTCTCGCTTCAAAAAGCGGTCAAAATAAATTAACATTACTTTCATTGTACGGAAAACTATCGTTCTTCCATGCATTTCCAACGATTTTCATCTTTAGTCAATTCAATATAATTTTAACTCTCCGGCGGTGGAAAAACCGCTGTGTTCTCGCTTCGAAAAGCAGCCAAAATAAATAAACAATTTTCATTGTTTATGAGTAAAACTATTGTTTTTTCCGAGCATCTTCAACGATCTTCATCGTTGATCATTCCGATTTAGAATCGAACTCTCCAGCGGTGAAAAAACCGCTGGGTTCTCGCTTCGAAAAGCGGTTCAAATAAATAAACAATTTTCATTGTTTATGAGAAAAACTATCGTTTTTTCCGAGCATCTTCAACGATCGTCATCGTTGATCATTTCGATTTAGAATCGAACTCTCCAGCGGTGAAAAAACCGCTGGGTTCTCGCTTCGAAAAGCGGTTCAAATAAATAAACATTTTACATTATTTGGTCTAACAGCGGTAAACGAGGAGAGAATAAAAATTATAAAATTACCATTAGAGCAATAGATTTTTACTTAGAATGTAAAATTTATATTTTTCAAAGTAAAAATCCATCGCCGTCTTTTATATCAATGGAAAAGCAGCACCGCTTGGTAACCATCACAAAGCGACAGCGCTCATTTCAAACTTTTTGGAATTTACTTCAACAGTGTCAATTAGCAACCATGGTTTCAGGTGTGGACATCGCTCATATTTATGAGAAGTTATACAGCGACAGAGCTTTGCAGCTTTGAGGGTTGCTGCGAAAGCTTTTCTGATATGAATATCAGTATCGACACAGCGACACCAAAAGTTATGAAGCGACATAGAAATTTTCAGAATTCCCCACAAAGATACCGATAAGCAATGAAGATTTGAGGTAGAGCGGCACTGTTTAAATATGGTTGGGAAGCGGTTTCACTTTGTAATAGTTACAAAGCTGTGTCGCTGCGAAAGCACTAATATTCATATCAAAAGTTCCAAAGCAACAATGCTTTGTAACTTCTGATACTTTCAATGGCATTATTATTACAGCAATAGAAACGGGTCAATTTTTAATTTTCACATAGAACTCGGAATGCACATTTTGCAAAGAAAAAATCACTCAAAATTAATCGCTGTACTCTGTGATGGACCGATTAAGGTTTAATATTAATTTTTCGTTCATTTTAATCATATCTTAATTGTTAATCAACATGTTGAAGGAAACTTTGATTTTTTGTACATGGAGAGAATAAAAAAATGCGAAAATTACTGTTACACCAATAAAAAATTTTTTTCTTACTACCTCGGTCGAAAGTACGTGGTTTCGGCCCCGATTATACGGCAGAAAGTCTCACTTTCATGCATCGGTAAAGCGAGACTTTATGACTGACTTCACGAGACTCCGATTATATCTACTACCGTTCGCGACACACTCGGTTACTCTAGCAACCGAACTCTGTTTTACTCCCGCTCATATAACCACTAAATTTATTTACCAACAGTAATTTCTAATGTTTACTAGTGGATATTATTCAGAATAAAGTAATAGTGACTGAAGTAGTAACCAAAATAAAACTTTAAAAATGAATAACATATCCTCTGATGAATCGACAGATGAAGAAGAAGTTAATAGAAACTTTGAAACTGAAGCTCAATTGATCGTGCAAATTGACACCTTGCCCAAAAAGTCCGCTGAAAGATACATGCTAGTCTATGATACTTACCAAAGATGGAAACAAGAAAATAGAAATGCTTTATCACAGTCTGAGGAAAGTAATCTAATTGTTTACTTCAAAAGTTTAAGTGCAAGATTAAGTCCAACGACTTTGTGGAGTGTCTGTTCTATGCTAAAGTCAACGTTCAGGGCCAAAGACAATATTGATATTGACAAATTTCACAAATTAAAAGGCCTAATTAAAACCAATGCCAAAGGTTATAAGCCCAAAAAATCTGCCGTCTTAACATGGAACGAGTACATGAATTTTTTAAATAATGCACCGGACTACGACCATTTAGCTCATAAGGTATGTATTTATAAACATTTTTATTAATTATTTGATTTATTTATTTATTTCTATTCTTATTTTCACATTCCAAGGTTGTGCTAATCTTTGGTATTTGTGGAGCAACCCGATGTGACGAGCTTAAAGAACTCCAAGTTTCTGATGTTGAAGACCTTGGTGGAAAATACGTAGTTTCGATAAATGATTCAAAGAATGGTCTGCCACGTAAATTTCTAATCGGAGATCTTTTTTATGAACGAGTCAAGAAATATATCGCATCAAAGCCTTCTGATTTTAAAACAGGAAGATTTTTTATACAATTTCACAAGGGCAAATGTCAGCGGCAAGTGATGGGCCGAAATAAAATTGGTCAGATTCCTAAAATTGTAGCTGAATATTTGGAATTGACCAATCCACACCGTTACACTGGGCACTGTTTACGCAGAACTTCGGCTACATTTTTATCGAACTCTGGGGCAAGCACCACAATGCTTAAGCAGTTGGGTGGATGGAAATCGGCTAGTATAGCAGAAGGTAATTCTTTGATTTATTTTAAAAAATAAGCAATATATTTCCTATAATTTAAAAATTTAATATATATTTACAGGATATATTGAAAACTCATTAATGAACAGAGAAAAAATATTTCACAGTATCACTCTTGCGGCTAAAGCTGATGCTCTATCAAATCCTCAACCGTCTACGAGTGGGACCAGTACAACTAGACCAATAAGCACTGATCGAAGTAAAAAATCTACACAAATAAATGTAGATTGTGATTATTTTTCTGACGACTTTGACTTGGATGATGACACTTTAACAGCAATCGAAAAGTCGATTGTATCAGAAGAACCAAAATCACCACTGCCTTTGTTTACCACAGCAAACAATAAACAAATAATTATAACTGGTAATCCTCAAACAGCAAAACCTAACCATTTTTTGAAAAAACCGCCGATCTCGGTTTTTTCTCGTGGAAAAGAAAATAAACCACCACTGAAAAAACAAAAGGTCCAAGAAACAAGTATTGCAACAAATAATCAAGAATCGGTGTCTACATCTACTAATTTTGAGACTAAAAACCTGGCATCGAAAACTACATCCACTAATGTTGACACAAATGAACTGGTATCGGAGTCTACATCTATAAATTCATTTACGAGCAAGAATCCAAATGTGAAATATGAAAATTGCGTATTCCACGGCAATATTATCAACAACTTTTATTATTGTAATTGTAAAACTACTGGAAAAAAAGAATAATACACCGAAAATGTTTATTATGAATTGCATAAAATTCCATATAAGTTTCTGTTTAATGATGATGGATGTAATGCATTGAAATTTTATTATTATTTGAAAAAATGATATATTCTATCTAAACAATAATAAAATAAATAACTTTCGCTGTTATAAAATAAATTTTGTCATTGTGATAAAAATAAATAGTCATGCTTAAGAAATAAACACTATTTCTTTTGTAAGGGTGTATGGATAAATTTTATTTACAAGTGTATTTGATGCCTGCCCCCGACCAGCAACACTCGCTTCGCTCGTGCTGCAAATGTCGGGGCAGGCATCAATACCAGCAGCACTCGCTTCGCTCGTGCTGCAAATGTCGGGGCAGGCATCAATATCTTTCAATGCACACATGCAATTGTTTTCGTACTTTCGACCGGGTAGCAAGAAAAATAGTATACACTACATGGGCAGAATTTTGAGAGCCCTGAACTGCGCGTCAAATGCCCTCGGCTTCGCCTCGGGCATTGTGACGCGCAGTGCAGGAATCTCAACTTTCTGCCCTTGTAGTGTAATATACTATTTATTGGTGTATTGGTTTTTTTTTTCATTCACGATGGACATGGCCAAGCAACGAATATACCAGCACCACGATGGGCTGGCCTCGCTCGAAAAGCGGTCAATTCAAACAATTTTTGTTATCATATCAAAGCATATGGCAACAGAATCATCAGCACCGCTATGGACTGGTCTCGCTCAAAGAGCGGTTACATTCAATAATTATTTATATTTTAAGTGGAAAGTGTTTAAAAAAACGTCAATACATTATTCAGATAATTCGACAAGCGTTGTCCTTGCATTCTGCACAGTTAAAATCACTCGAAATTAAAGTCCCTCGTTGCTATCGTTGCAAAGGTACATTGTCAATTTTCATTTTCTTCATGCAGAAAAAATTATAATTTTTTTGCAGACATTTGAAAATGATGCATCTCCAAAATGTTTTTGAAGAAAGACAATTATGATTTGAGAAAAATAAAATTTCAGAAACTACCGTTAGAATAACAGAACCGGAGGACATTTATGAATTGTAAGTACTTTCCATTTTACGAAATTAAATTTCGCATTTCAATACATTTCATAGAATTACATACTTGACGAGACCTCTCATGGAAGTCACTTACTCCGGTTTCTCCTGCAACTCCATTGGCATAAGAAACACCAACAGAAACACGTGTCACTGAGAACACAACAATGACGTGGCTTCACACACCGAAAACCGTCACGAGTGCAAGTGGAAACCGCATGTCATCTGTAATATGAATAATGTCTTTATAGAAGGAAAAAAAAAGAGAGAAAAATAACAGTTATACTTGTGAAAGTTACAAGTGCGATACAAAACTTTAATTTGAGTTATTTTCATTTTGCTACCTGGTAGAATACAATGCGCGATATAAAAATTACCCGACATTTCTTTTGCCCTCCATTTCTATTGCTGTGGCAGTGAATTCTCAACATAGATTCTCTCCTTGTACAGAAAAAAACACAAGATTTCATTTGATAACGTCAATTATCAGTCAAGATTAAGTTTATATGTAAGAATAATTGAAAAGTTCAGATTACCGTTGTGACAAAAGAAATAGGGGGTAATGTTAAATTTCAGGCAATTATAATTTTTCAAATGCAATTTCACAATTTGCATATTCAAATTCATTAGAAATTCAAGGTTGTACCCTTTTAAAATTTTCAAAATTTTTTTCTGGTCATATCAACCGGTGATTGCTATGAGTTTCGAGCAGAAGCGACACCGTTTATATATATCATGAGGTACAAAAGGTTAGTGCGATGTAACTTTTCACAATATCACTTCCAATTTTCGACGTTAAAACTTTTTTGTTGGCTTGGTTCGAGCAGAGTCCAACAATACCGGTACCTCGACACTCGAGCTACCGGCAAACGACGCGATAGGCGTAGTACCAAAGTACAGAGAGAGAAAGCATTCGTGTTCTTTCTCAGTTCGTCTTCAGCTCTGAGAAGGAGCAGTTACAGACTAAGTAATTCCGAGCTTAACCTGTTAACTAATTTTCGTTAAACATTCTAATAAAAATAGTCATAGTAATTAATATCGTAATTCTTGAGTGTACCCATTTTTATTACAACCCTTTCTACCAATCATCCAATTATCCCTTCTCTTTGAACTCGTTGGGCTTTTTCTTTTCTATTCAATGTGAAGAAAACTCAATAGGTTATGGGCCCAGTCACGCTGACTGCGAGAAGGGATCTAGATTGGTAGAAAAGAGCGGTTTCATTACGCGAGAAGCGTAAAGACGCGTGTAAAAAACGCGGCGTGGAGAAACCACGTGTGGTGAAACCGGCGGCAGCCTTTGTGAGGCAGTCGTGAGAGAACTGTAATTACCGTGTAAAACGTGCTGCGTAAAACGCGGGGATACTACCGGTAAGAAATTCCGGTTTGAAAGTCACGTGGTGTAACTGGCAGACGGCCATCTTGGGAATTGTACCTCGTGTGAGAATTTCGTGCGCAGCAAGCGAGGAAAACGAATCCACGATGTCAAAGGCAATCACTACAAAGAACGTCTCGAAATTTGATGGCCAAGATTATCAAGGCTGGAAATTTCAGATGCGTGCGCTATTTATAGCACATCGCATATGGGGAGTCGTAAACGGTACAAAAGCGAGGCCAGACGCAGAAGCCGCGAGAGAGGCGTGGGACGTAGAGGATGCGCGCGCCATGTTTCTATTGTCGTCAACGCTCGAGTCAGAACAAATGAGACCGTTGCTAATTTGTGAGCATGCAAGTGAAATGTGGGAGAAGCTGGCTTCAATTCACGAGCAAAAATCTGCTTCGAACAAATTAATGCTCTCAACAAAGTTGTACGAGTACAGGATGGACGGTAACGACTCGATAACCCAGCACGTCGCCAAAGTAAACAACATGGCGGCACAGTTGAACGACATAGGTGAAACAGTCTCGGACGTGACAGTGATGGCTAAGATTTTAGGAAGTCTTACGCCTAAATATTCGAATTTTCTGACCGCATGGGACAATATGCCGTCAGACATGCAAACGCGTGAGAATCTGGAGGAACGGCTGCGTCGCGAAGAGTCGCGTCTGACGGCGAACGACAACAATGAAAGTGCGTTCGTAGCGGTGAGAAATTCGAAGGAAAAGGAGAAGGACAAGGACAAACGACAAGTGAGTGCGAAGCCAAAAGACATGAAAGACAAGAAAAAGGGTGAGAAGCCCAAAGTTCGGTGTTATAAGTGTCAAGAGCTCGGCCATTATGCGAAACAGTGCAAGAATTAAAGAAAAAGCCGTGATAATGGCGGGAATAACTCGAGTGACTGTGCGTTTGTCGTTGAGAATACGCACGCGAGTATTAATGAAAATACCGATAAAAGCGCGCCGTTTAAAATTCCTAAGAAAGTCGTGAGTGAAATGCTCGCAACCGATAAAAACGATAGCTGGTTGACCGACAGCGGAGCGTCGCGTCACATCACATACGGACGGGACTGGTTATGTGACTATCGCGAGTTGCCGGTAGGTAACACGGTGTCTCTTGGAGATGTGGCGGTTGCCGATACATCAGGAGTCCTCCTTATCGACGGAACATTTTCTCTTCAAACCATCAAATTCACTCAGAGAGTTTCCACTCTCTATAAATTTTGCTCACGCTACGCTTAACGTAGCGTCGGTTACTTCACTTCCGTTTTCCGTCCCGGCTAGACAAGACGCGTGAATCTATAAACGGAGACGTTCAACTTTAATCGAATTCAATAAAATAAAAGTTTCTATCGATCTATAAAATAATGGTCATCGTGTGTTATTATTCATTTCCCTGACTACGATCCCTACATTATTTCTGGTGACCACGTCGCGATTTGAACAACGTTGCAGTAATTCGGAGTGCCGTGAGTACCACGTTTTCCACACGTGCAAAATCTCGCGAAAGACAGAATCGTGTGAATTTAATCACGTTATGATTAAACACAACAACGAAACTACATTAAAATTTCTTTAAATTGGTGTTACGTTTTCGTCACCGCGTTTCGCGCCTCGTGCTCCGGCATCGTACCGTGTTTCGCGTTTCGTGTTCCGGCATCGTGCCGCGCGTCGATTATTCACGAAGACATTTTCGATTCAACGATTTATTACACATTTCTCCTTTTTTTCGCGTGTTAACCTCATGGTTCTACCTCGATCACCGCGCGCCGGGACGTCGAATTTCACCGGAGAAGAAAGCTCCAACGCGGAAATGGCGACGAATCAGGATCCAGGCCAGGGCCTTAACAATAATCAGAATAATCCTGATAATCAGGATCAGCCCAACCCGGTCGGTTTACCTGAACCTTTCGAAGAAAACGTGGCGATCAATGCAACACGTGCCGTCAAAATCCCGCCATTTTGGAAAGAAAGCCCAGCTCTTTGGTTTGTTCAAGCCGAAGCAGCGTTTGCAATTGGTAATATTACAGCGGATACAACTAAATACAGGTACATTATTTTAAATCTTGACACAACAGTTTTACCTTTCGTATCCGACATCATTTCTTCTCCTCCGGTGGACGGACAAAAATATTTGGCCATCAAATCAAGAATTATCGGAGCCTTCGAAGACTCTAGCGAGTCCAAATTGCGTAAACTCTTGCGTGGACAGCAATTTGTCGATGAAAAACCCTCACATTTCTTACAAAGGCTACGTAACCATGCCGAAGGCCAGTGCTCTGACGCAGTACTGCGGACTTTATTCATCGAGCACTTACCGGAGTTTGTTCAAAGCATATTAGCTGTCAGTGAAATTACTGATTTGTCAAAACTTGCTCTACAGGCGGATAAGATAAAGGAAATTTCTCATCTCAATCTGCAAGCGGTCTCAAAATCGCAACCTGAAAAAAACTCTTCGTCCGGTTCAGAGGATCCTTCGGTATCGGAACTCAAACAGCTCTTTCGAGGTCTCGCCAACAACATCGCTGAGATGAAAGGAAATCACCCACGTGGCCGATCTCAGTCACGCCGCAGCAGATCTTCCTCTCGACAACGATCATCTGGTAATAGCGGTAACAATGATCTGTGTTTTTATCACGGTAAATTTGGAGATAAGGCTCGCAAGTATCGGTCTCCATGCTCAAAGGCAAATCAGCGAGCGGAAAACTGAGAAAACCGTTTCGCTGTATGGCGGTAGCGGACGGTGAACAGCGATTCCGCCTTATTATCCCAGATGCCAAACTAAAAATCAAATATCTAGTCGACACAGGCGCCGATATCTCAGTGCTACCAAAAACTTTCGCGAAATCACGCGTAGTTAAGTCTAACGATTTTAAATTATACGCAGCGAATAGTTCTTTGATAGACACTTACGGCGATGTTTTAGTCAAAGTAGATCTCGGTCTGCGACGTCCGTTTCCTTGGATCTTCATAGTCGCTAACGTCTCCCACGCCATTTTGGGCGCCGATTTCTTATTTAAACACGGCCTACTAGTTGATTTACGAAATCGGAAACTGATCGACGCTACTACAAACCTTTTCACCATCGGAAAGCTCGTAAAATCGGAACTCGACGCTGTTTCTACCATCAATCCTAACAGTTGCTCTAAAAAAATTTTACAGGATTTTGTCGACATCACCGTTCCGGCCAAACATCGTACGGAACATCCACACAGCATCCAACACCACATCGTTACTACGGGTCCTCCTGTTGCTGAACCAGCTAGACGTCTTTCTGGCGAACGTTATCGAGTAGCTCAGGAAGAGTTCAATTTCATGCTGGAGCAAGGAATTTGTTATCCATCCAGCAGCCCGTGAGCGAGCCCATTACATCTCGTGCCGAAAAAGAACGGCGATTGGAGGCCTTGCGGGGATTATCGGCGTCTTAATAAGGCGACCGTACCCGACAAGTACCCCATTCCGCATTTATACGATTTTTCGAGCCTACTCGTCGGATGTACCGTATTTTCGACATTGGACCTGGTGCGTGCGTACCACCAAATTCCGGTTGCACCGGAAGATCGACCTAAAACAGCTGTAATAACACCTTTCGGGTTGTTCGAGTTTAACGTCATGACTTTCGGGTTAAGAAACGCGGCTCAGACTTTTCAGCGTCTCATGGACGTTGTGCTGCGAGGACTCGATTATTGTCATCAAGAGACTCGGTAGAGTCTCGGGACAAGTACATTGACAGCCCTGTCGTCTGCTGGCCCGAGGCTCGCCGAGACTATACTTTCTCGAAACAAAACTTTTCGCGGTGGTGGGGGTAAAATTGGCATGTCATTTTATTGAATTACGAAGCACAGAAGCAATTGAGGAACTCGAAAATTGAACTTTTAGCTAATTAAGAAATTCTCTTTCGATTGCGCCCAAAATCAGCATGATCGGTCGCGTAATTGCTGAGAAAAAACTTTGCACGGGCTCAAGATTATGCAAAAGTTACCAACACATTCAAGAATTTGACGTGTCTGTATACAACACCATGATAGGCCTCATCGCACGCCTCAAGACACATTTTCATCAAAGTCAGTCTCCAGTGACAGCTGGAGAGAGATTGATTGATTGATTCGTGTTTATTAGCTTTCTCAGCTATTTGATATACATTTCTTTACATATTTGTGTCTATATATATATATTATTATCTGACTACGGTTACTATGTATTCTTTCATCATTCTTTTAAACTGTTCAATTTTTTCGCACGCTTTTACTTCTGCCGGTAATTCATTGAACATTCTCACTCCTTCGTAGAATACACTTTTTTGCGCATTCCGCGTCTTTCGTAGACATATTGCTATATTGCCCTGCTGCCGCGTTATCCTACCACTGTCTGCTCCAACAAAATTTAATTTACTTTTTATTTGCTTCGGCAACAAGTTCCTTACCGCTTTAAAAATAAATATACATACATTATAATACAACCTCTGTCTCACAGACATGAACTGCAAGACTTGCAGCATGTCATCTACCTTCGTATACCTATCACATTGTAATATAACTCTCATGGCCCGATTTTGCGCTATCTGCAGTTTATCCAACTCCGTCTCACCCATACCTATTAACAATGTCGCACAATATTCGAAGTGTGGGGCAATAATGGCTTTATATACCATACATCTGGTATATGCTGACAAATATTGTCCCATCCTATTCAGAAAACTTGTTTTCTTTCCTATTTTTTTTAACATAAATTCACAGTGTCCGCTAAATCGCAGTTTATTGTCAATGAGTATGCCCAAATATTTCATGCTTTCCACCTGCTCTATTTCAGCTCCATTTAGGCACTTTAATGTAATGATTCCTCTCACTTCCTTCCTTACGCTTCTAAGAACCATAAACTTCGTTTTTGTTTCATTCATTTTCAACTTATTTCTATTCATCCACTTTTCCACAACACTTATTGCCATATTCATCTTTGTTTCTAACTCCGCACTACTTTCGCCCACCATATATATTAACGTATCGTCAGCAAACATTTTAATTGTACAGTTTTCTGGACAAGCTATGACTATATCGTTTATGTATAGAATAAACAACAGGGGTCCTAACACAGACCCTTGAGGCACTCCGTATTCCGTGGCCAGCAAACCAGACCATTCTTCATTGAATCGAACTCGTTGTGTTCTATCTCGCAGATACGAACGCATCCATTCCAACACTTTCCCTCTGATTCCATACTGATACAGTTTTTTCTAATAATATTTCTCTATCTATTGTTTCAAAGGCCCGCTTCAGGTCCATGAAAATTACCCCTACGATTTTCCCCTCGCTTATCTCTAATTTCCACTCATCTACAACAGTTTGCAATGCCGTTTCGCATGAATACTGTTTTCTGAATCCCGATTGATGTTCTGTTATAACGTTGTGTGCTTCTAAATAATTTTCTAGCTGAATTTTCACTATTAACTCAAGCACTTTTTCGTATATTGGTAGCATATTGATTGGCCTGTATTCACTTGCTTTTTTGGGTTCAGCTATCTTTGGGATCGGTATGATTGAAGACGTTTTCCAGCTTTCTGGGCAGCTGCCCTCTTCTAGAGATCTATTTATTAAATTGATAAATTCATATTTTATTGCATCGAATCCTATTTTAAGAACATCACTTGATATTCCTTCGTCCGTACCATTCTTTTTAGGTAGTCCCATAACTATCTTTTCTAGTTCCTCTATTTTCACCGCCTCGAAATTTTCCATGATTTTATTACTATCCCTTCCATTACCTATTGATATTCTTCTTCTGTTTGGACTTTCTATTGTATCACTTGCGATCGAGTTTACTATATCCGTAATACTTTTTATGTAGAATTCATTAAATTTGTCTGCTATTTTACATCCCGTCTTATCATTTAGTATCTCAAAATCTATATTTTCAATTTTCTTTGTAGCCTTAGGCTTCCCACTGATTATTTCTTTCAAGGTTTTCCACAACTTTGTTGGGTTACTCTTGTTACTATCAATACTATTTTCGTAATATTGTTTCTTCTTCATTTTAATTAATTTAACTACCGCATTCCTTTCAATTTTAAATTTATTCCAATTATCTTCTGTCCCATTGTTAATCGCTACCCTGTATGCCTCATCTCTTCTCTTTGCTGCTATTTTTATTTCTTCAGAATACCATTTCTTTCCTTCCCATCTTGTCGGAATTTTCACTTTTCTTTTTGGTGACACCTCATCCAACGCATCACTATATTGTCAACAAAAGTTTTTCCTTCCTCGTTTATTCCTAGTTCTTGTCGATGTAGCATTTTGTCTCTTAACGCCCTACTGAATTCGTCCCCATTTAAATTACTGTAATTTCTTGTAATAATTTCTCTACTTTTATTTCCTTCTTTCTTTGATCTTAATATGACTTTTATCCACTCATGATCAGTTATTTTTGGTTCGTGCACTACCTTTACGTAGGCATTCCAATTAGCGAATACCAGATCTATAATTGTTTGACTATCTTTTGTTAACCTCGTAGGCTTATGAACATATTGCTTCATCCCCAAACTTTACATCCCCCGTTAATAGTTTTTTCCTTGTAGAACGATTCAGTACACATATCTATATTGAAGTCTCCTATTATCATGCAGTCTCCTTTTCTTATTTGTTCTTCAGTAATATCTTCTATGTGACTTATAAAGTCCGCATCCGACGCACTTGGTGAATGATATATCACCATAAATCACTCCTTTATACAGCTTGTCTTTAATTTCTACTACTACAACCCAACAATTCAGTTCGATTTTGCTTATCCTCACCAGATCATATTTAATATCATCTCTCACATATAACATTGCCCCTCCAGTGTTCCTATTCTCTGCATCACATCTAACTACACTGTATCCCTGTACACTCGCTTCACTGTCCTTCCATCTCAGCTGTTATTCGCGTCTCCGACAATGCCACGAGTGCTGGATGCATTCGTTGAAAAATTTCATGCTGTATTCCATCCATGTGTGCCATTAGACTTTGTGCGTTCGTGTACCACAGTGTCTCTTGCTCCTGTCGCTGCTAGTCTACCCAACCAGCCCTCCTCTTCTCCTCTTGCATTGCCCTTTTTAAATGTAGGGCATTCTCGATCTAGTGCACTATGCTCTTCATTTATCTTCAGATTGTACTGTTGATTTTTAAACATACAGTTTACACATCGACTTTTTGTATTTGTACATTCTTTTGCATTATGATTGCCTGCGCACTTGTAACATTTTTCTTCTCTCGTACAGTTCTTTGCTATGTGGTAGAAACCCCAGCACTTATAACATCTTTTCACGTTCACGTGATTGAA